>JAHHUM010001631.1:0-100414 GCA_036173005.1 Crenichthys baileyi | reverse complement strand
ATGACATCAAATAAGATTTCAGCACAGAGGCGTTGCCAAAATGGATATAAAGAGATAGATTAGTAGTCAATATTAAAATAATGATAGGGGATAAACATCGACTTTCTCTACAACAGATACTACCCAGGATTGTAAAAAACATAAAAAAAACTAATGTTTTAAAAACCTGAAAGTAGAATCCTTTAGAATGACTAATCAATTTCTCTGATTTTTTAGGGTTTCTTACTTTGCCCGACTTTTAAACATTTAAGTTAAACCAAATGTATTCATACCCCTGGTAAATTACAATGAAAACATACTTTCTTTCAACCAAGATGCTTGTTTTGGTTAGGAAATAAGACAGCATTGAGCATTAGGGTTTTCTGGAAATCTTACAACTGAGCTTTTATTTTTTTAAACCAGCACTGTCCAGTGCTTGGGATGGGTGTTTTTGATGAGCCTGTCATCGAGGACTGCACAGGCCTGGTAACGAACCATGCATGGGAACCATCCAGAGAAACATCTGAAACATGCAGGACAATGGCCCTTGAGAACTGATATTGGATACCACCACTCTAAAAGGTTTTTATCCTATATATCTACTTCACAATATTCTATATATGCCTTGCTTTTCAAAGTCATAGGAAAATATGCCATTTTAATAATAAAAATATCTCAAGTATCACCTGCAGATATTCAGACAATAATTTCGTTTGGGAAAAATGTTAAACAAGGTGGTGACATAATGGCAAAAGAGACAGAAATCATTATGACTGTAAAATACTGTACATTTTACAACCTCCATTCCAATTCACACGGACTGCAGATGTTGCAGATTCAATTCTGATTTCTCTTTAGGAACTATAACCTAAAAGAGGATTTTTAAAACGTTACTTTAAATATTTTTAGACTTATGCATGTCTGGAGTAGAGGCGACACCAAACTGGGTTTTAAACCTGTCTTTAGCATCTGATATTACTGAGTAGCACTTTTAGAGTGACTAGCATTATTACAACAGCAGATTCCATGTCTATTACTTGGAGCAGGGGTGACCAACTCCAGTCCTCGATGGCAAGATAAGAAACAGTGACGGCAGGTTTAGAGAAAAAAGTCCAAATTTGCCAACATGTCAATATTGCTAAAATAAGCATCCTGGAAGGTTTGACAAGTTTGTCTACATGCATTTGTATAAATGGATTTAATTTAGAAATGCCAACATAATGTACATAAAGACCAAAAAGCCTGCAATTTAAAAATATTTAGAGACATTTCTTTACTTTTATGATATACAACCGGAAAAACAAAACTGAATAAGTTCAGTACTCATTTGGACATTTTATAAAAACAGGTAAAAAAACAACCAGAAGTAAGCAGAAAACATGTTACCAATGAAAAGAAGGAAATAACAGTTTGCTACATTGAGTAGGTGCTGACTGTTTTAGAGGCTCTGAAGCCACTCTCCCATTGGCTTGTTAACATCATGGTCCCCTTGACCCCCTACTGCTGCTGTAAATTGTGTTTCACGGTTTGAAGGTTAGAGAGAAAGGCCCGTGTTTGCTGAGGAGGCCAGATTAGTGCTCATCAGTCGGGGCGTTTGAGATCCCTGAACTGACCTTCAGGGCAAAAAGCCAAGCTGCTTTCACACTGCGCTACACAGGCACCTGATTGAGCATACAGTGGCCTATTGTCAATGCTCACCCAAAAGAAAAGACAGTGAATTGTCATGTCAGGAACTTTGGCCCCCATGACAATATAATACACCGTCTTTGTTTCTCATAGTGCCTGTTAATGTGAAAGGCTTCACAAAGGGTAAATAGTGCCACTAAACTGTTACTTCAAATAAAAAGAAGCAACCTCATCTAGTGTGCAACTTAGTTTGGGACATAAAAGCATATATTGAGCTGAGGTGCTCTTAATAAAAATTGGACACATCAGACACTGTGGGAACAATTATAATGGCAGAGATTTTTTCAATTTCTGGTACGCAGGACTTATTTGAATTAAGACTGTACCAAGAAAAGAATAAACGACCAGAAAAATATCTGCTAAAGGTTATAAGGTCATTTCCAAACAAATTAGTTAACATTGAAACATACAATAAGATATTGATTTCAGACACTAGTAAATCTATAAAATCATGGCAGAAAGAGAACACCCTGATAACTATACAACAGACCTTTAACAGAGCTATGTATGAACCAACATCTGAGAAGGTTAGTACCTAGGTGCATATGTGTACTTATGTTTTCACGTACTGCCTGTTCGTTTTTGGCTAACAAAAAATTTTATGGATCCTTGATGCTAAAATGTGATAACTTTTGGCCCCAGTACGGTCATTAAAAAAAAAAAACTGAACAAAAATAACACTAGCCCTTTTATAACCAAAGGCGTGTAACGGCTGAAAGTCCCTGCAAAGGAAAAAGGGGCTTTATGTTTTACCAGTATTATATGGTCCACATTAGTATTGTGATTGTGTACAAAAATTGGGGACTTAACTCACTCATCTATGATGTTCAGGAGATTACTGAGTGTACCGTTCATTTTTGTTGACAATAAGAAACATTTTGTGTTGCCAGAGTTTCTGCATGCCAGCCTCCATTTGCTGTATCAACACAGGGTTAACTACAATAAAGAAGCCATAAAGTTCTACCAATGTTTCACAAAGATATGTTATTAAATCTATATCTGGCACATAACATACAGCTACAATTTAAAGTAAACTCATGTCCTTTTCCTGCTGAACATGTTTTCATGCTGTGTGGCTTACTAAGAAGCTAGGCTAATGCTACCATGTCTACTCTTTGTTTTGATATGACTCAATAACTGTTTAACATGTTTCTATGCAGTTTAAGTTGATTGTTTGCAGAAAAACCTGTTCCCAGGTTTTGAAAGCATAGCATTTTCCTTTAAACACCATAAAATGTCATTCTTAAAGCTGCTCTGTGAGCTCCTCCTCTGGGACAGCTAGGTATATCAGAGCTGCAGCAGCCAATGCAGTCCCTCTTTCTTGTGGAAATCTAGACTTGTTTCATTACATTAACAAAGTAAGTTGCCTTTAATAATGATTTAAAAGCTGTATACATGAAAATAAGCAATGATTTTAAAAGCTGAACGCACAAAAAGAAACTGCCATGCTCACTAGGGGTGCTGCCAACATAAAAATTACAGATTAAATGGGTATTAAGAGTCAGATGTAATCAGTGATTCCAATATTGGTTATATAAAATGTATTGATCGGGAAGCCAAGCCCACACCTGGGATCAGATCTGGATTATTTATCAATCTATTAACCTTGGATTTTGAAAAACCTTATTTATTTCTTTTAAGGACTAAGAGTTGAATATTTGATTCAGTAATAAACAACATCCTTTACAACTCATTTTCTTTACTTTATGGATGAAGTAACGTCTAAATAATCACTGACATTTATAATTGTCTGAATCATACTCAAATGCAGTTCACCTCTGTGCGCTCAGATCAAAACGGGGCAGACGGGTTTAAGGAATTAGATCACCAGGGTTTTTTTTGTCAGGGGGGAAAGGGCATCCATTGAAGGGCTTTCATGAAGTCACGCCTCATTAAATTTGGGTTTCCCAAATTTTTTCAGCAAACTTTTATGCAAAGATAATTTTGCCGGTTTTTTTCTTTTAAAAAAGGGAAAAAACCAAATGGCACAAAAAAGATTTTAAAAGGTTTTTGGGGCACAAAAAGGGAACTTAGAGAGGAAACCTGCCCCATTTGTCCCAAAATGGGACAGTTTTTGAGAAGACATTAAAACCGTTAAATTACTTCTGAATACAAAAATAAAAAATTTGGGGCTTTTTTATATTTTAAAAGCAAAACGTACCCAAAAAAATTTTACTAGCAGTATGCTCATGAACTTAAGGGGCCGGGGATCAAAATTTCGGGTTTGTATGCACATTTTTCCCCCTATTAGGTCCATTGGAAACCAAACTGAAAGTCCCCTGGGTTTTTTTCTCATCAGCATATTTTTTTCATTTTAAATGGCAAGTAATAAAAGCACAAAAACCCTTGCAGGAACGTAAAAGGCTCCAGTAAAATAAAATGCATGATTTAATTACCACCCTTTTGGGGTGTTTAAGTGCAGCCCTTTTTGGATGCAAAAAATGTTTTTGAACGTCAAGGAAACTTTCCGTCCCCAAAAAGCGCCTCACCTAAAGGAAAACGCCCCTTGGAAAAATTAATAAGCGGGCCCCGTAACAGATTCCTTTTTCCCATGTAGCTGGGCTCTTATTATTCCTTTAACTTGTCTCCTCAATATGGCGTGCTCCGTGGGAAGATCAGGATTGAAAAATGTAAAAAAGAAACAACAAGCCTTCCCCCAAAAAGATAAGAGGCTCCTATTTAAATAGCAATTTTGAAATCCATTAGATAGAACAGAAAAATAATTTTAAAAAGCTGTGTATAATAGTTTTTTTTCATAATAGCCCTGTGTTTGGATACATATGTTTATAGCTTTCCTGAATTGCCCCTTTTTTAAAACCCACTTTTGGGGGTAAAGGGGGTGGGAAAAGGGCCCAAAAGACCAATCGGCCACTTAAAAAGGGGAAACAAAACAAATTTAAAAGGGAATTTCTGATTCCCCCCAGCCCGGAAAATCCAAAAAACAAAGGCTCTTATCTCTTCAAGGCTCAGTAAATGAAACATTTAACAGATGAGCCACACTCGTTTTGGGAAAAGAAACTGCGGGGGTTTCCCGCCCCGGGGCCATTAAAAAACACAGAAATCCTAAAAGGTTTACAACACACACAAACACACAGGGGGATTTTTTGGACCCCAAAAATTATTTTAGTTCCTTTTAGGGTTTTCTTTAAAGTCTCCAGGGGATTACAAAAAACCCAAATACTTCCACTGGGTTATCTTTATGGGTCTGGAAATTTACCATTTAATTTGGGATTTACAAAAGTCGGGGGGGCTCTAAGAAAAAAGCTACAACAAAAACTCAAATTGCAGGCGCTATGAATATAAATACACCCATCTTCCATTTTACTGTGTTGTTTCGTTTCTGTTATTCTTCCATCTTTTGTCTTTTTCTTTACTTTTTTGCTAAAAGTTCCCCCCTGCCTGTCGGTCACCCCAAGACTGTGCAGGGGTTTTTTTTTAAAATGCTGGGGGGCACATGTCCACACAAAAAATCCGTTTTTTTGGGTTTTTAGCATTTCACGCTTTTTTTGGGCCCCATTCCATGTTTTGGCATTCTGTTATTTTTCCCCCCCCGGGTTTGCTTTTTTTTCCCCTTTTTTCGGCTGCCCCCAAGGGGGGAGAAACACACCCCCTTTAGGCTGTAAACTGAGGTTGAAATTCACCACCCCCCTTCCCTGCATTTGTATCCTTAAAGGCTTACCGGTTTTTAATTTTTTAAAGGTTTAAAATTTAAAAGGGTCTGAAAAAAAGGCCTCCCCTTTTGCTTTTTTCCCCCTTTTAAAGTTCGGCGGGCGCGCAAAAAAAAAATTTAAAAATTTTTAGGGAGGAAACAAATTGGAAGGAGGTTAATAAATACCCCGGGGGATTTTTTCCGCCGGGTTTTACTTTTTTTTTCCCACCCCAACATTTTTTATTTTGTCCCCGGGGTTTCAAATAAACCCCTTTTGGGGAACGAACACAGGCCTTACAGCTTTGTTTGGGGCTTTGTTTTGGGGGGGGATTACCTCAAAGACGGGCCCAAAACCATAGTGTAACCAAGCTCAAAGCCAAAAAAACCCCCCCCCTAAAATTAGTACGGTGATTTAAAAAACCCTTTGGGAAAACGTGCCCCGGGGGTAGGGGTTAAATCTCTCGCATGACCAGGGAGACTGAAGGAAGGGACGAGGGCTTGTTTTGCAATTTTTAAACCGGGGGCCTGGCTTTTTTTTTGGAATGTTCCCAGGGGGGCCTCAAACGTCTAATCTTCCTAGGCTAGTAGCATCCTTCCACCCACCGACTGTACACACAATGGCTCCCTATGGTACAGAGCTGATTGCTGTTTCATCAGAGGCAGGGCAAGAGTCACTGGAGATAAGCTCTGCCTCTTACTGTTTGATGAACTATTTATGTTTGCTCTGCATGGGAAAGCCTAAACAAACAAACAGGCGTGCGGGGCATTTATCAGAGAATTAGAAAGTGTTTCTTATGAACCTGGACAGTCAGTGCTTCACTAGAGTCATATGAAAAAGCTTAATTAAAGCTTTCTGAAAACAATGCCTTGATACCAAGCCCTGTAATGCCCATGCCCATTATTACCGCTAAGTAGGCTCCTCCATCAATTATGGCATGTGCTAATGTGAGTTTCACAGCAGAGAACCGACATGTTTCAGTGGGCTTAGAATGGCTTTGTAGCAATCTCCCGCTTAGAAAATAGCCTTTTCTTCTAGCAGACATTCCTGCACATGCCAAAAAGTGTCAGAAAGAGATATAGTAATATTAACTGTATGTGTAGACGGCTTATTAAATTTGACAAAAAATTTGCTTGTGATCAACATTTCTAGGTAGAAAAGGGTATTTAACATTACTCTACACACCTACCAGCCACTTTATTACGTACAGCTTATTAGTAATGGGTTGGGCCCTCTTCTGGATTCAGAAGCATTCTTATTCTTCGTGTCATAGATTTAACAATGTGCCAGAAAAATTTCTCTCATATTGTTATTTCTCATAACGGGATGGATATGGTCATCAACAACACTTGGGTAGGCTGTGGGGTTTAAACTATGCTCAGTTGGTTCTAAAGGATCAAATCAAGACTTCTCAGGCATAATATTTTTCCAATCAGATTTTGTCCAATTTTAGTGAGTCTGAGTGAACAGTGGCCTCAATAGCCTGTGTTCAGCTGCCTGAAGTGGCACCCGGTGCTGCAGTAGTCCATCTGCATGAAGGTTTGACGGGTACGGTCTTCAGAGGTGATATTCTGTATACCTTGATTGTAATGGGTTGATATTTGATCTGCGGTTGCCTTTCTATATTCTCCAACCAGTTAACCCCTTCTCCTCTGACAACAAGTCAATTCTATACATGCAACTCCCTCTTTCTGAATATTTTCTCTTTCTTTGACAATTCCCTGTATATCTGAGGTATTTTTGTTTGTCAAAATTTGAAGTTTCTGAAATACCTAGACTAAACGCTCTACTCTGGCACAAATAACCATGTCACAGAGGTCATTTAAAATCCCATCCTTACCTATTCTGATGCTGGGATGGGTGGCTGTTGGGTGAGAAAGTTTTAATTCTCCTAATATCAATCTCCCTAATGTGCAGTGAACCTATGCACTACAGGGGTTGGACAATGAAACTGAAACACCTGTCATTTTATTCTAGGAGGTTTCATGGCTAAATTGGACCAGCCTGGTAGCCAGTCTTCATTGATCGCACATTGCACCAGTAAGAGCAGAGTGTGAAGGTTCAATTAGCATCGTAAGAGCACAGTTTTGCTCAAAATATTGAAATGCACACAGCATTATGGGTGACATACCAGAGTTCAAAAGAGGACAAATTGTTGGTGCATGTCTTGCTGGCGCATCTGTGACCAAGACAGCAAGTCTTTGTGATGTATCAAGAGCCACGGTATCCAGGGTAATGTCAGCATACCACCAAGAAGGACGAACCACATCCAACAGGATTAACTGTGGACGCAAGAGGAAGCTGTCTGAAGGGGATGTTCGGGTGCTAACCCGGATTGTATCCAAAAAACATAAAACCACGGCTGCCCAAATCACGCGCAGAATTAAATGTGCACCTCAACTCTCCTTTTTTCCACCAGAACTGTCCGTCGGGAGCTCCAACAGGGTCAATATACACGGCCGGGCTGCTATAGCCAAACCTTTGGTCACTCATTGCCAATGCCATACATCGGTTTTCAATGGTGCAAGGAGCGCAAATCTTTGGGCTGTGGACAACGTGAAACATGTTTTTTGTTCTCTGGTGAGTCACCTTAACTGGTTTTCCCCACATCTGGGAGAGGTTACGGTGTGGAGACGCCCCAAAGAAGCGTACCACCCAGACTGTTGCATGCCCAGAGTGAAGAATGGGGGTGGATCAGTGATGGTTGGCTGCCATATCATGGTATTTCCCTTGGGCCCAATACTTGTGCTAGAATGGGCGCGTCACTGCCAAGGACTACCGCAACCATTTTTGAGGACCATGTTGCATCCAATGGTTCAAACATTGTATCCTGAAGGCGGTGCCGTTTATCAGGATGACAATGCACCAATACACACAGCAAGACTGGTGAACGATTGGTTTGATGAACATGAAAGTGAAGTTGAACATCTCCCATGGCCTGCACAGTCACCAGATCTAAATATTATTGAGCCACTTTGGGGTGTTTTGGAGGACCGAGTCAGGAAACGTTTTCCTCCACCAGTATCACGTAGTGACCTGGCCACTATCCTGCAAGAAGAATGGCTTAAAATCCCTCTGACCACTGTGCAGGACTTGTATATGTCATTCCCAAGACGAATTGACGCTGTATTAGCCGCAAAAGGAGGCCCTACACCATACTAATAACTTATTGTGGTCTAAAACCAGGTGTTCCAGTTTCATTGTCCAACCCCTGTACATCATTAGTAGTAAGAGGTTAAAGTGAGTTACTTCCTATTTTTACTGATAAAACTACAGTTTCAGAGCGCTCTACTAAGCTTACGAGTGCCTATTTGTTTACAGTAATTAAGCCAAATACAGCTTTAGATCTACATTCTAATCCATGTTAAAGGTGAATCATTGAAGGATGACAGTCTGGTTTTGCACATAAAACATAACTCTTTAGTGAGTGTGTTTCTACGCTCGCATTTCTGTGCATTTTCAACCTGCATTCCATGAAGTCCCTGTTCTTCCTGTGTGTAAAAATTATTTTCGATAACAGTAAGGAAAATCATAAATGCAAGGCATTACACCATCTTTTTGTATATTTCATAGGAGGCGCACCCAGGGATGTGGCCAGTATTCCCTCATCTGTGCCTATTTTACCATGATTGGGATGTACAAAGAAAAAGCGCTATAATGTGTGCATACACACTGCTTTGTGCATCTGGATTTGTCTGTGCATAGGTATTTTTCTGGATTTAGGTGTACACCATGTTTCAGTCGGAAATCCAACTGAAGTTTTTGCTAATAAGGCTCCTATTCGCCACCTCAACCACACCTTTACTGTGTGCATGCTTCTGTCTTCATACCAAGTTTTTCCTTTCTCATTGGTCTTCACCAGTCTTTCTCTCTTTCAACAGTCATACTTCACTTTCCACCTTTACAAGCGATTCTGTAGTTCTTCTCTGAGATCTGTCAACTCACACAAAACTGCAACTGCAGAGTGTGGGTGATAATGAAGTGTCTGGGAAAAGAGGATTAGGTGAAGCGGCAGGCATCATCCCTGTGGTATAAACGCTCATCTCTCCCTCAGCAAGGACACATGGAGTGTCTTTCACCTCAGTCCAACTGCTTGTCTTGGTGTTACTCTCAGCTAGCATCCTCAGATTGCTGCCGTGGTCCTCAGGAGGAAATACTGGGAGAGTTAACAGAACGACAGGCCCTGTACCTTGGGGAAACTTGGCGTTTCATCCTCTGACACCCATCTGTTTATTCTGCAGTCTGGCTGAGAGTGGCATAACAGGCACTGGGAAAGTGAAGATCTTCACCAAGGGAACAGGTTGATGGTAAAGGAAATATAGAGGTTTGAGAGAGAGAGAAAGACAGAGGAAGATAAACTCTTCCTCCTGCCTTTGGTCTGACAAAAAAAAGACCACAGCTTTCGAAAGGAGCTCGCTCTGCCCTCCCTGGGCTCAAATGTTCCATGTAGGCGAGTGGCCTGTCAGACTCTGCTAACTAGGCTGGCCCAGGAGAGATGCAGATAGCTTGACAGTTTGTAACTAGTTGGCAAAAGGCCACTGTAGCAGGTCAGTCACAGCACAGAAAGTGTCGAAAAAGTCATACTAATCAGGCAAGTAACAGGTAATTTCAAAATGCTCACATGAATGTTACTTCCCTTTCTCCCACAGCTAGTTAAAAGTCCCATTTCCACTGTAGTATCACACAAGAGCTTAAGATCCATTTACCACCGTAAGCACCAGCTTTTGCAAATTTCAATGCTCCTTGGCAATAAGGGCTCTGAGTAGTTTTGTCTTTTAGTAAATACAATCTATTATTATAGAAAGGTCCTAAAAGTAAAAATGTAGAAAAGACCAGCATTTGAAAAAATTAATCAATTTGGAATTATTTCCCGTATTGAGAAACAACAAAATCACAGTTGGCACATGTTATGACTTTTAACCCTTTTAAAATGTTTGTAACTGTGGCATTTTGTTACCTGCGGTTACTGTAAACAGGTGATGTTGGCGTAAAACAACGGAAAAATGTATAGAACGGAAGATCTATGATGCTGTGGGCCTGTTTCCTTTCCAAAGTCCATTAGAACCTCATTTGATTTTGTGGCATCATGAAATGGCATCATAGCATCATGAAACTATGTTTTAAATACATGGACCTTTTAAATAAAAATATAGTGTTCTTTTCAGGAAAACTGATAAGGGATCATCACTGTGTGTTTCCAAACATGTGCCTAAATCAACACAGAAATGGTTTAGACAAAAAATCAGTCTTCATCTATTATCATTACACTACTCAAATCTAAAACCAGTAATAGTGGAGGTTAACAAGAAAATAAACATCCTGTCACCATCCTGTACTCTTTGCATAGTGTTTTTTATGGATACAAGCTAAATGCATGTTTTCAAACAAGAGAGCTTCCTTTAGTTCCTTTGGTATATTCTCAGTCTCTGACTCATTTGTGAGCAAGATCCTAAAAACTCTTAAAGCCTGATATGATTTTTTTTGCCATGATAGTTGAGATTACAGTATGGGAAGAGGCAGTGGCCTGCAAAGAACTGTCCCCATTTGTCAGATCTCATCACTCTGTCAAGCATCGCTGGGGGCAGCAGGACCAAAACTGACCACTGAGTCAGTCGAGAAGACAGCTCAGCAGTCGGTTATCTCTGAATGAGATACACACACAAATTCAGACAGACACAGACATGTCATGTGTGGAAATATGGGCATAATCGTGCCTGCACTCATGCACACTGTCATGAAAATGCACAGTAATGGGGACCTATATATAGTAGATAATGCACACAGACACATGCATGAAAAAGACAGACAGTGCAGTGAAGTGCGAGCAGGACCTCCCCTCCAACGCAGCCATGATAAAGACTGGATGGGATACAAATGTGCTCTGACACCAGAGTTGGTAATGCACTGAATTGTCTAAACTCCTAAATACTGACCCAAAAATACTGGTGCACAAGAAAACATTTGGGAGGAGGTCATATGAGAGGTAAGTCAAAACAAAAACAACAGAGAAGGTAAAAGAAGCTTAAGACTTTCTTGCGATGTTTCAAGCTAAATAGTGTTATCCTTGCTGTCAGTAGGAAGAGGATAGACAACTTAAGAAAAAAAAACAGACTAAGTATCTTTAGCAGGACCAAAACAAATTAATTAACGGTTGGAGATTGCATGTTGCAAAGTTGCAGAAAATGACTCCTCCTTTTAGAGATGGCAAAACAGAGACAGTACAAAATAGAGAAGGAGGGGTTGCAGTGGGTCAAACACAAAGTAAAACAAGCAGCTGCAATATGTTTACAGAAGCAACCCTGAGGGAAGAAGAGGACTTGAATGCAATATCAGATTTATTTTCAACTAAATGATTCTGAGAATTTATGATGGTTCACTGCATGGTCATGCTTCCTCGTAGGCACAAAAATAAGAACAAATGTAAAAATAGCAGGATTTCTAACCCGTGGTAATTGCTTAGGTTGCTTTCATCATCTTTGAACTATTTCTCTAACCTTAACACAAGCAGAATCTGTAACTGCTGGTGGGACCCACAGCCATGGATTGCAACATTAAAATCCGGTACAGACTTTTCTGG
This sequence comes from Crenichthys baileyi, assembly GCA_036173005.1. Classification (NCBI taxonomy): domain Eukaryota; kingdom Metazoa; phylum Chordata; class Actinopteri; order Cyprinodontiformes; family Goodeidae; genus Crenichthys; species Crenichthys baileyi. The sequence continues at coordinate 88,525 of JAHHUM010001631.1, read as the reverse complement.
AACTTTCAAAATAAATTGCATTTAACCGACTTCCAGCAACTGAGGAAGGGGGTCACCGTGGTTACTGCAGTTAACGTGCAGTGTGGTCAGCGGACCGAGCAAGCCGCCCAGCCACAACTCCGGAGGTTAGCTGAAGCTAACCCTTTGTTCACAGAGCCTTCTTCAAACTTCGTCGTCGCCCAGACACTTCTCCTCAGCACGGTTCACATACGAGGTTAGGGTTTGGGCAGAGAGATATTTAGGATGAAATGATCTAAACGTTTCTCATTTTATGAAGTTTGGTTTTGTTGTGTTGAACTCAGCTATCTTGGTGCTAGCAGGCTATCTGCAGCACACGTGCTCAGTCTTGTGTTCTGTGTTTGTGTGTTTTCAAAGTTAAGACAAACTTTATTTAAAGGGTGATTTTAAACACAGAAGATTGATCATAACGCGCCGTCCGCGCTTATGCATTTTAACCCTTTTATTAACGGTATTTTAAAGGTGTGTGTTTGATTCTGGTGCTAAGCTATCAGCTTCTTTTGTTAGCTTTAACTGCTAACAGCTAAGAACACGTGCTTGCCTGGTAAAGAGTATTTACCCAGAAAGGTTAGTTTTCAATCAAGTAAATAATATTGCCCTAAAAACATTATTTTATTAAACTTAATAACTAAGTAAACACCATTAAGCCCCATTTCTCCAGAAAGATTTGTCTCTTTTCCAAAATATTTCTTTAAATATTATTTTAATAAATAAAGGCAGCTAATGAGACACCGTTGAGAATTAGTCATCCAGAAGGTTGGTTTTATTCAGCAGATCATTCATTAAAATTTTTTTAATAAAATAATATTATATCTGATCTTGCATTGTGAATGGTTGTCTAAAGGTATGCCAATTATTGCCTAACTTAGTTCCAAGACTAACTTAACTTTATTTCCAGATTCTTCAAGATAGTCCTTGGTTCTCAAACATAAATAACATTGCATGGTAATGTTGCATCACTCTTTCAGTCATGGTTTTCAACCATCTTTGATCAACTTGTTTATATTGTACATAGCCCATTGTTCTTTAATTCTTTAATTCTGCTTGGTAGTTTAGTTGGATTGTTTTAGCATAGTAGGGAGTTTGTTGATTGAAATATGTTTGACTTTGAGTTGACTTATTTTTGTTAATAAATTCTTGTATTTTAAGAAATTGTGTGAATTCATTCCATTTGGGTGCAGAGTTTTGTTGTTCAATAATGTCAGAGCTTGGCTCACCCTTTTCGATTTTGTCTAATTACCACTGCCTTACTGGGCTGGTATTCACAGGACAACCTTTAACAGACCGAAATATTATTTGATAAAATATTAAAGTATTAATATTAAATATTAAATAATATATTCAGATTCATAGTCACAACACTGTCACGAATGACTAGTAAGCTGGCATATCAAACTAATGAGGTATAATGTAATGTACTGTAGATAAAGATTTGGAAGAATAAAGAAACTTCACTCAAGTGGAATTTGCCATTTTGTGAAAATATTAAGAAATTTCTGCAATATCTAGCTATTTCCTAACTGTACATCACAGGGATACAGTATCTTCCACTTTGTCATGTTAAAACCAGCACAATAACACAAGATAACAATAACATGTGAATTTTAAGAAAAAATTACACATTGCTTTTAAAATGTTCTAAAAATAAAAATGTAAAAAGTATTGCAACCAAGTAGATCAACCAATTACCTTTAAAAGTCATCAAATTTGTTTTTGCAACAGTGGCAAAAAGATGGCCATTGTCAAAAGAGAGCCTTACAGATTCTCATTTACACCTTGCCACGGTGTAAAGCAAATACGCGGAAGGTGCCTTGATCACCTCCCTACAACATTATGCTGCCACCACCAAACATGGTGGCGGCAGCATAATGCTGTAGGGATGTGTTTCTACAGCAGGGAAAGGGAAGCTGATCAAAACTCATTGATAGATAGATGGTTGTTCACAGACAATATATCCATCCAAGACTGGGGGTAATTTTCAACTTGCAGTGTTAAGTGCAGGCAAAGGTGGTTCTACAAAGTACTGACTCAGGGTGGCTGACTACAAATACATGGCACACTTTTCAGATTTTAATTTGTAAACATTTTTGAAAGCTGTTATTTTCCTTCCACTTCCAATATAATACACTGGCTTTTATGGAAATAACACAACAAATTTACAAGGTTAAGGAGTATGAATACTTTTGCCAGGCACTGTATGTAAATGTCTATTTTACTTTTGGGTATACTGAAACACACTACAAGCAAAGATCAGCTAACATTTCACAGTTTTAAAATCTAAAGCAATATATAAAAATTTTTTATTTGCATTGCCTTGAGACGTCCTTAAAGCACTTAAATACACAACAACACACACTAGAGATGCTTGAAGATGCTCCAAATCTGTTTTTACTGTCCTCGGAGAAACATCCCTTTTATATTAGCATATCTCCGAAAGGCCTAGGTTAGGTTCACTTTGCTACTCAGAAAGCAAAAGCTTCATACAGTTTGATATTCAGATGTGTACAAATCATTTAAAAGTGCGTTAAAACTTAGACCCTTTAACACACTTTACAAGCTGTGCCAAAGATCAAGCGATGCCATCAACTAGCTAATGACACTACAGCCGTAGGCAACAACCGGCAGTGTGATTTATACATGGGGACAGAGATGAATGATTCATGGGCAAAGAGAAGGATAGCAAGACACATACAAGTCATATGCATCTTTCACTCACATTTATCCATAGACAGGCAGCTCTTCATAAACTTCCTTGGACACTCGCTAATGGCTTATAAGCTAAACATGACCAAAGTGACCAGTCCTGTTGCTCCAGATAGCTTAATGGCTCTCCCTCTACTGTTTTTGCTCTCTCACACTGTTCCTCTTTGTCTCTAACATCCTTAAGACTTCCTGGCTATTTCTGCTTCCCATCCCTTTATATCCCAACACTAATCCTAAATATGGAACCCGCTGTTATAGGACAAAATAAATGGCCCAATCACTCTGCATCAATTAGCCCATCTTTCAAAGCTGAATGGAGGGGGAAGGGAAAGGGAAGGATCACGGCAAAGGAAGATGCAGGGCTAGATTAAAACGCTTCTCACAATACCCAGTTTGCATCACAAAATTCAGTTCAGCAAATGACCATGTTCTGGTCATTTCCATTGAATGGTCTCTGTAATGTGTGGTCTCTTTGGTATCTGGATCTGAAAATACTGGGATGCTTCGAAGTTCCTAATTTTTTTTTGTTATAAGAATTAGATGTGCAACAGGCATGAGATCTCACAATGTTAAATCTGTCTCACAAAGGGTTTTTCCATTGCTGTGTATTTATAACTTGTCTAACTAAACTACTTTAGGGGGCCCTTGATATGTAAATTGAGTGATTTTGGCTCAACACTATCTATATTTGAGACTGTTATTTTGAAATAAAAAAGGACACGTTCCTAATTTGGCCTTCTGCATTGACAGACTATCAATATGAACTGCTCATTGGACTGACTGGCAACGCTTGGTTACCTAAACACTGAAGAGCCCCCACCACTTTAAATGATTAGTGGCAGCATTTTGGGCACCTTTCAGAAATTCATACTCTCAATTGTGAGAGTAAGAGGCGAGATATGAACTGTTTGTTAGGATATCCATATGTTTGTTTGTTTAGCGCTAATCTGGACAATTGGCTGCACATCATTTTTAGACAAGTATGCAACTATTTCCATAGCCACAACACAGACAAAACTCCATGGTAAGTTCAATATTGGCCTTTATAGGATAATTACACAATAGGTATATTACTAGATAATACATTTATGGTATAACAGTAAAGGTAAATCCAGCCTATATCTAGCTGGTCAAGGCATGAAAGAGCAGCTTACTGAAGTAGGTCACAGCATGAATTCTGCCACCCAGCTCAGAATCAACTAATAAGCTCACGGTTTGGCAGACTACTTTCCAATACAATAAATGTAGACGAACATTATTTATTTACCGGCCACAAAATGTGCACTGCACACTCGGGCGTGAGTGAGGTTCAAGCCGTCCAAACCTGCCCTGGATATCCGATACAGCCACAGTATTTTTTGTTGTGTAATCAGTCTTTTTGTTTTCTCACACTGATTTTCAACCACGGCTGGCAGACGATAGACTGAATGTTGGCCTTGACCACCACACGCAGCAAAACCAACAGTTAAGCAAATTTTCCCCATCGTTAAATTGAATGGTCCAGAGTTTTTCTTCACTTATCAGCTGCCACCCAAGATGGCGATCGCGAAGTGCGGTCTCGTGACCGCGACGTCATCTGAAAACCCCCCATTGGCAAAAACTGAGGGCTTTTTACAGTTTAAGAAATCTTGATTGCCCTCACCATTCCTAAATTGTTTAGGTGGGGAATTTTGGGTATGAAAAAATAAATTGTGATAGTAACAGACCAGATTCGGAAGCTCTGTAAGCACTTAAGAAATGATGCAGGTAACTTAACATTATCCGCTAAGAGTGCTAAAGTTGGCAACCTTTCTTACTTTCCTATGTATGTACTGTCTTGTGATCTGAATTCATCCATACAATCTCTAAAAAGCTTCCCTGTTCCCATTTTTGGGAACCTAGAAGTGGCGGACATCTGTGTTTATAATTATACTCTTTTTTTACAACATTCTTTAAAGAAATTAGTAAAACTTTGATTTAAATAAAACTCAAAATACTCCCAGAAAGGCAAGACAGATTTGGCTTTCTTGCATGTTTTCTAATGAGCAAACTAAAATATCTATTTAAAAAACAGGAAAGGAAACAGGGGGTTTCTTAACAGTTCATTGGTTCCTTTAAAATGTATAAGTTAGTTTAATTATTTTACATTTATATTACTGAAAATTCCTATATTTAGATGGTACAATAACCAAAGAATGCCCTCATAAAAAGAGTCCAGAGCAGATATACTTTCTCTGAACTAAACAGACTGGAAGGAATGTGTTTATGTTGTGTGTTTACCTCATAAACTGCTTTTATTTGCAGAGCTAATCCCAAAGAGAAGGACTGACATATTTAAATTGGTCCTGCCTCAAACACACTTTAAAGAGAATGTGGAACAATACAGCCTAAATAAAAGCTGGGTAAGGAGCAGAGTGTAACCAACTCCACACTAAATGCGAGGAGATAACTAAATCCCAAGGGTGTCCCGCTGACTGAGAAATCTTTGCATTCAATTTATCATTTTACATTATTTAGGCTACTCTGTGGGGAAATACGCTCTAGCTGTCATAAGTTATGCTAATGGCTGTTACTACCATCTGTGAACTGAGGACCATCAGTCAAGCATAGTCTAGCAATCTATGACTTATGAGAATAAAACATCCTTTTTGAATGATTAGTGTGGGGGCATCCTGGGAGCTGTGTAATGGCCATGAGTTCATCTAACTCAAATTGTCACCCAACACCCATCGTTGTATCTGAATCCACACCCCTCCCCTGTGCAAAGCCCCATGCCCTGGTCCCCTGCAATCTACTCAATAAACAAGCCTCAGGCAGGACGCAGACAGAGCATAATGGTTCACCTGGAGGTGACAGGAAAAGAAAACAGATCTCTTTGCATAACGAATGGAGATAGAGATAAGAACTGTGAAGCACTTAGGAATCTTGATAAAGGATTATCCAAACATGTCTGAAACTGAAACATTCCTTCTAAGCATACTGGAGCACAGTGTTTTAGCAAGAACCAGTCCTACAATAGATCTGTTGAACATGCATTTTGGATATTCTTTTCTATTTAAATAAATGTATTACGTTCTCACATTGTAGTGAAAAGTCCGATCTAGGGGTCTACAACTGAAACATAGCATGTATTCCTTCTGCTAATTAGATCATCATCTTCTAAGAAACACTGACTGCCTTGTCAGTGTGAGTCTACAGTCCATAAAAACGTCAACTATAAAGTAGCACACAAAGACCCATCAGTATCATCACAACCACAGGAAATGATGTGAAGCATAAGTAACATCGAGTGATGCAAGGTGATGGCACTTGTTATGACTCAAACAACTGTTTAGGAAAACCTATAGCATGACTTAATGCCCACAGTGCTCCAGACTATGTTACACAAATGATGAAACATGCTGGTGAATTCATGGTTTTCGAAGTCCATGGCTAAATAAGATCTAGTCAGGACACAAGAAATAAACATGAGCAAGAAATAGACATGAACAATGAGCCCTACTGCTTGACTGGAGCAGACGAGGACTAACCTTAGAAGAACGATTTGTTTGGGTGGTCTAGTTAAAGCCTGGTACTAAATGGCCAATGATTCTGGTTAGAATGGTAATGAGGCAATTCCCTTCCTAGATGGAGACATCAAAGGCAAGAGGAGCTCCCTCTCTGCACACAGCCTGCACAGGGCTTCATGGTATCATTACATGGTTCAGTGTGAGCTTGAATCCCTGATTTTGTGTGTTAAAAAGGCCCAAATGGAAAGAAAAAGAAGGGTAGACAACATAATGTTTACCTTAGCAGTATACTTTTGGGACTGTGCCAGCGCCCAGCCATGCTGTGACACACATCACATAGGGAACCTGATACTGTTCATAATTACCCTCTATTCACAGAGGCCTCATTTAGAGTGCTATTATCAGAGATCATTGTTATTTCCCTCAATGTATGTTTGGAATCCCAGTGAGACCAACACATCTAACGCAGATAACTGTACTATTTTGGGTGACCCCATTGTGTACACAATACTCAGAGTGTACAGCCCAAAGAGAATTCCCATCAGTGATTTCTAAGGATTTAAAAGTGCATTGGGGCATATGAATCTAATAGTTTCTTTTGTCTTTAGAACTAACGCCAGAAATATGAAAAAAATATTTAAATAAAATAAAAGAATGCCAAGGCTTTATTGTAGGTTACCCTCATTATTTTTACAGTGCTCTAGCGGAGAGCAAGCAAAACCGCACATCGCTCTCTTTTTTGAGATATATTCCAAGAGCAGTGATCCCTAAATGGTGGATCCCAGGCCGGATTTGGATTCAAATGAATTCTTATTCAATTCAATTTCTTTTATTTATAAAGTATCAATTTACAACACATGTCATCACAAGGCACTCTAAAAAGTCAATTTAATTTAATCATACAGATTCCAATTTCATACATTCCATACAGGAGACCGCTACAGGAGATCCTTCCTGCCCACAGCCATCGGCATCTACAACAGCTCTTTGAAGAAACCTATTTAATATGAACTACAACAACATTAAATTTTCCTTTGGGATTAATAAAGTATTTTTAAATTAAATTAAACTCAACTGGATTGAATTTAATTTAGTGTTCTACTGGTTTAGGAAGGGGTATTTTACTTTTGCAGTCACCATCTTGGTTTTTTTTGGTTTGTTTTTCTAAAGGTAATGATCAGCTGATCATCTAGGAATGAAGATTCAATTCTCAGAGTGCCGCAAAACACATATTTATAAGCCAAAATAATCAGAAAGTTCATGTCAGTTCATGCCTGTGAGTTTTAGTTTTGTTTTCTTGTATCCAGCTTGCCAAAGTGAGTACATCTTCATCAATGCAAATCATCTGTATAGCATAGCATGAGATCAGGTAATGTTATTGAGTCATTGCTATGACATTTGAGTTGCATTTGCATAGATTCTGTTGTAGTCAAGCAAATGTCCACTAGACATTGGGTCTGAGAGCTGGAACACTTATCCAGAAAAACATTTTGACATGTTTATGAAATCTTTGGCAGCTTGTTTTAATTAGACTTTAAATTCTGTATGCTAAAATTTCAAATGCATAGTAAGGTGATATTGGTGCGTCATTTACCTAAGGGCATGGCATCTTCCTACATCATTAAACAAAAGGCAGATATGTAATAGTGCAATGGGGGTATTAACTGTGCATCTTTTACCGCATTAATGGGAAATAAAAATGTGAATGGCTTTACTTTAAAGGTAGTCACTGTATTGCTGGATGGACCGCTATATGTTCCTTTTTTGGCTGAATGGACATCGCTATGTTCTTTCTACTCTGAATAAAAACTCTATAAGCTAATATGGAATTAAATAACTTGAGAAATCATCACCAGTCCAACGGGTCTATATTTAAAAAGTATGAAAAAAGCACATGGGTACCAAGGTAACCAACAGAGTAACTGCTGTGTCTAGTTTTTACTTCCTAGCAGGAGGCCCACCTCCACAGCTTTGAGAAAATAAGCACAGCCCAGGTGTGTGAGGCCAGCATGATGGATCGTCCTGCTGTGAAACTGCCCTTCTGTAGAGCCCAGAGAAGACAGCTGGGAGATAAGGAGGACCCTATATGAGAGCACATCTCCTCTTCCCATCGATCCTCACTGCCACCAAGGCAGGAGGTCTTCACATGCCAAGCCACAGACAGAGGCGGAGAGGCTGGGCAACAGTTTTGTAGGGTTTGTAGCCACCTTTAAGTGAAAAGAAACTAAAAAGGTAAACCTCATTTGGCCTCATGCAGATAAAACAGAGAAAATACCGACCCTTTTTAAAGGAAAAATAACATTTCAGCTCTGAAGAAACAGTCATCTCTCAATGTTTCTGATCATTATCATTTACCATGGTTAAAACTGATTTTAAAAAGCGAAATACAATTAATCCTGCAAGCTAATTAACTGATTTTTAAAAAGAAGTGTGAGTATTAGCGTTTATGAGTTAACCAACCTTGTGTTTTCTGGTAGTGACTTAGCAGAAACAGCATTACCGGAAGTCAATTAAAATTGAAAAGACGTTTGCTCTGAAAAAAACAGTCTGTAGCTACAATTAGAATTCCTCAGCCGTTAATAAGCACAGCTGCGAGTCTCAATCAGGTGAAAATGTTTCCTTGCAAAGTATGACATTAATTGTAACAAAGGATCTCACATTCCAGTGTTGACAGCCGTAAATTCAGCTTGATATTTGCTGATAATGTTTTGAAACAGAGCAATCAGGAACACCCCAACTCCTCAAGAAGAAACTGGATCAATCGACAACAGATTTGAGATACTCTAAAAAGGTGATTTTCCACAATGCAGCAGTAATGAGAATATAATAGAAAAGAAAATAGCATGTTTTTTGTTTTTCTGCACATGGCAAATCAATACTGAGAGCTGACCAAAACTGAAATAGACACCAATTAGTAAAACAGTACCTAGATTGGTAATTGAGATGTATGTTTGTGACATTTGCTCTCAATCATAGAAATTCTTAAAGTAGTTGTATGCTGAGGGTCTCTTCCTGTGAGTGACAGATTTAGAACCCATACTGCAAGCCTGAACAGTCTATCAAACAAGATAAGGGCCACTCCAAGGAGCATGATGAGATGTGAACTGCTTTATGTCTCTAATAGACAGCATGTGCACTGAGCATTAAACTATCCTGAGTCTTTGATGTTCCTTTATGCCCAGCCTTTTTCTGTAATAATTAATATTTGCCAGGTGGTAAACCTTAATAAACACATAAACAAATAAATTATTCATTAACTTACAAGTAACAGTATTTATTTTCATCTTGTTTTCTTTTGTGCTGAACCTGTTTCTTAAAGTTCTGTATGTAAAATCTGTCAAATGTGGAAAGAGAAGGAAAGTCTGGATAGCTATACGGGAAATATAGATAGCTGACCAACAGCAAGCTAAATGGCTAGATAGTTAGCTAGATAGCAAGCTAGGTAGCTAAATAGCAAGCTGGATAATTAAAAAGCTTGATAGCAAGCTAAAAACAAGCTAAATGCTTACATAGCAGTCTGAAAAGCTAAATAGCTATATAGCAAGCTAGATGGCTAAACAGCCAGCTACATATAAAAATAGATACAACATATGCTAAATGGCAGGCTAGGTAGCAAAACTGCTACACTGTAAGCTAGATTTCTAATAGCTGGATAGGTAGTCAACTGACATTAGGAAAATTTGTTTTGATTTCTTTATTCTTAAGCTTCAACAAAGAAAAGTTAGTAGTTAACCTCTGTGTTCTCCATGTCCGAAAAGCTACATAGCTAGACAGCCAACTAGCCAGCCATATACAAATGTAACCATTTACTTAAATAATACATTTTAGATAAATCTTTATAAAAAAATATTAAATACCAAAGTGACAATAGACTTAGGGGCTGATCTTCAAAAGGTTTGCACGTACAAAACCACACGTACAAACCACACATTTGTAGATCGGCTTTACATACGCAAAGCTGATCTACAAAAGGCTGATCTACAAAGGCTGATCTAAAAAGGCGATTAGCACAGCCTCTACAAAGGCTAACCCTAATCCTCTACAAAGGCTGTGCTAATCGGATTGCGTGTGCAAAATCAGCGGAACAGTAGGCGCAAACTTTTTAGCGTGTTTGACTTTATGAATATGCAAAACATATGACAATGACCCAAACACGCAATTTTATGAGAGGAAGATAAGCAAATGTAATTCCTTACCACCCCCAATGCGATTTTTCAAACCTAAAACGGTTTATGTAAGCAATTTTTGCGTGTGGATTTAGCACGTTTGAAATGCAGGTTCTAACTGGGACACAAAAATGTCTGCTAATATTGATTGGCCAATTTGTTGGGGGGGACAGAAGGAAAGCAAATCAGCAACTGGATCATTTATAATGATGCAGCGTAACAATCCCTGCATATTTCTAGCAACACAGCAGACAGGATCTGTTTGATTTTCCTCTTGTTCCACTAGGGGCAGTAACAGCCAGCCAGTAACGCATGCAATTTCCTCATTTAAAAAGGCAGGTCTGCACCAGTTTTGCACCAGTTATCCATAGCATGCGCAATATTTGAAAATCGCACGTAACACCCCCTCTTATTGCACGTGCAATTTATTTATAGTACACACTAATTAGCACCCGCTATTTGGGATCTTTGAAGATCAGGCCCTCAGACTACTAAGTAGATTTTTAACTTTGGTTAAAAAAATAATAATTAAAAACCACGCTAAACAAAGTTTATAAACAAACGTTTTCACAAATATATTAAACACAGACATCCAGAAACCTCATTGATTCACAAAGGAAAGCTCTTTTGTACAACTGAAGACAGTCAGAAGACAAATGAAACATGACAGCAAATGCAGATGGATACACAAAAAAGACTGAAGCAGATCACGTTATTCCCACACAGGATCAAAAATTCCCTGTGGGGCAAAAAATTAACATTCCATTTTTAACCTAGAGCATTTTCCCAGATCTAGTCTCACTGTGGTGAAGAATTATTATCTCAATCATGTCACGGAAAATGTCTAACTCCAGAGAAACGGAAAAAAATAGAAGCAGGAGGAGTGGGCAGTAACTTCCTCCCTCCCCATTATTCTCACACCACAGTTGGCTGCCTTGGGTCTGCTTCCTTGCTTTGATGATGATGGTCTTTAGCAGGCTGCTAAAGTAATGACCACCTCTTAGTGGCACAGAGTAAGGTTGCTCTGCCAAACGGTTTAATATTTTGATCTAACAGAATATTTACTTGCATTTAAGGCAAGCAACTGAAAAAAGCTAAAGTTTGTAAATTGCTATAGATGAACTACACATCAAACTAGGTTAGTCCAGTCAAATATGGAAGGAAGAATCTATTATATTAATGTCACTCACCTCCTCCTCCTCCTAGAAGACTGGTGTTTGCTGAAACAAAAGGGGGAAAAAAGTCAGAACCCATATGCACATGTGTAAAAATATTAACAATACTTGACTTTTTCAGCAAAGGTTGAATAAGCATTACAGAGCAATGTTTCAAATTAATAAACATGGCATTTCAGTTTATTTGATTCCATGATATAATTGAAAGAAGATTTTCAGAATATACTTTCCCTGCTGTAAAAAGAAATCTAAAAAAACTGATTATTCTGAGATGGACTAAGAGCCTGAAAATTGTTTGAAAAATTCTGCCAAAAAAATGGTTTTACAGTTGAAATCTACAATCAAACATTTTACAAACTGTGCTAAACGAGTGTTCATATTGAGATGTTTGCTACCTTCCAACAATTGTTACATGAATATGAGCCAATAGTTTATCACATCTCAAATGTACAAAATGTGTCATTTTGTGAATCAGTAGCTTTCTTGAACAACTAAATCAGCCATTTTACTGCTTATGTGTTATTTACCTGGAGTGAATTCGATTTTTCTTTTGCTACTGGATTACATATACCCAATAGTAGTTGCATGTATTTAGCTGATAGCTGTTTGTACTGGTATGCACCTGATTTGTTTTTGTGGAAAGGAATAGTAAGAAGCTTATGATATTTATTAATTAGGCTCAGTTCTTTAATCTGACATGTTTTGTAAATATCCAGACCTTGGCCGATGTTAATGAATGACACATAACGTACTATTTCTCCAGTGGGAAACCCAAATAGAGCACCATTAAAAATGTACCCATTTTTTTTCTTCTTTTAGTATGAGAAATCCATTTCACACAAGACAAGAAGGATTAAAAGATTTCTAAAGTACATCTGTTATTTTATGCTATTCAAAAAAGCCAGCAGTGGTGTTTGAAGTGTAGTTTATACTTCAGAGATTTTAAAAAATATATTCCACCACATCCAATTAATTATCTTGAGGTAGGTAGAGCTGCAGCATCAGCCCCCTTTGAAAAATTATTTCTCAAACATGCTTTATTTGCCAAAGCAACAGATAATGAATATGAGCCATTACCAAAGACGTCTACATTTAGTAGTTTATGTGTAGCCTAATTTACATAAAGGAAGTGACATCTGGAGTTCAATAAGCTTCTGTTGGATTCTGTGGAAGCATTATTCTCATTTCAGACCCACAAAAGAAAACCTTCCTACAACAGGTTTTTATTCATCAAAGGGCTTTTGTGTCACATCTGTGTGGTCTTTGTGCGCATACACACACACACACACACACACCACGCGACAACTCAAACAGGAATGTACTGACAAACCATTGTCATGTTTACAATAGCACCTCTCCAGGTTTTTCTGTGATAAAAAAGACACTCATGCTCTCGCAGTCTTTGTTTTGCTCTGGAATCTGTCAGCTATCAACAAAGAGCACATAACTCAAATGTGCACCTGTTCCTGGAAAGCTCTGTCTAAATCAGCGTGGTAACTTTTCTGTAAAAGATTGGATTCTTTTCCTTTTTTTCCAAGAGATAAAGCTGATGTTGAAATGTTAGGAAAAATGAAAAACAACTATTCACAAAATAACTTTTCTTTTAATACAATAGAGCCACGCTTTTGTGTTCTAGCAAGATAGCATGATGACCAGTTAATTGCCACCACCTCCACCAAGCTTGGAGAAAAGAGGGAAAAAACTGTGGCTGCAGAAAGTGGAGGAGGATAACACATCATCTTTTTTTGTTGTAAATCAATAATAAAAAAAGAATAATTCTTAGTTTTACATTGTTCTGCATTTATATCAAACTGAAAATATATTGAATTTCTGCTTAGAAATGGCCCTAAACATAATGCTTTATGGCACATTTGTATTTTCAATAAAATCCAACATTTTCAAAGTCAGCTCAAACTCAAGGCAGCAGCATACTATTTTTCAGCATCATCTATCATCATTGTCTGGTCTCTTGGGGAGCCTTCCTTATTTCTGAGCTATTAAAACACTGGGGTTTAATTACCTGACATTATGGAAATGCATGCCAGAGGGGGGCACTTCATTTACTCCACACCTAATCAGAGATCTGAGATGTGGTTGCTAATCAGACACAACTCTTCTGCATGTATATGTATGCAAGGCTGCATGGGATCCCAGGGAAAAGGGTGAGCTTGGGGTTGAGATGTAAGAGCATTTCTATCTACTGGTGATTGGGTATATTTTTGGCAAGGAGGGCCATGTTAGCCTCTTTCTTGTGGCCTTCTGATAGGAATGAAAATATGAAAAAAATCCATTTCCCTTCTTTCTGTATCCTCACCTTGAATGATCAAAACGCAATAAAACAAGTTCTCTCAGTAAATCTTATATAACAAAAGGTTACTTTGCAGGCAGTGTTTATCCAACCCACAGTCTTTGCACTCAGCCCACATACAGTGGATGTAAAATGTTTACACACCCCTATTAAAATGCAATGATTGTGTGATGTAAAGAAATTAGAAATTTCACATTTTTTTTCCACCAATAATATCAAAAATATTTAATTAACTAATATTTTGTTGAGGCACCTTTTTGATTTTCTTATAGCAGTCTACCAGCATGGCACATGTTCACAAGACTTAAAGATTTGTTTTTGCGTCACTAGTAGCCTTTATTTTGTAATTTTTCTTTGAAAGTAGGCAGACAGGAAATGGGGTGAATAGTGGTGAAAACATGCAGCACAGGTCGCTGTGGCCGTGACACGAACCAGGTGACAGCCAATGTCTCTCTATACGCACCCTACCACTGCGCCAGCACCGCGCCAACATCTTCACAAGCTTTGACCACTATCCCTTGGAAAATCTCTCCAATTCTGTCAGACTGCGAAGAGATCTTCTGTGCACAGACCTCTTCAGATAACCAAACAGATTTCTCTTCAGACTCAGGTCTGGGTTCCTCCTGGGTCATTTAAAAACATTCTTCTTTTGATGAATTTGAATGTACTCTTTGGGTCATCATCACGAGGAACTTCTTTTCATTTTTAGCTTTTAAGCCTAGGCCTGAAGGTTTTCTGCCTACATTGATTACTATTTGGAACCGTTTATAATTCCTCTCCACCTTGACTATGGCATTAGTTCCAGCTAAAAAAGAACAGCGACAAAGCATGATGCTACCACCACCATGCTTCACTGTGGCTATTGTTTTAGTTATATGCTGTGTTGTTATTGTGCCACACAAACCTTTTGGAATGATGGTTCAAACAATCCAGCCTTGGTTTCATTGAAACACACATTTTCCAACATGGTTTAAGGAAACTTGAAATGCGTTTTCATAATATTTAGCCAGATGTGAATGTTTTTCTTCATAAGTTGAAGCTTGTCTTGTCTCTCTACCCAATAACCCAGACATATGAGGATGAGAGATTGGTGCCACATGTGTCATCACACAGGCTGCATCTGCTAGTATTTGCCTTCCTGACAAGTTTTCATCTTGTCTTTTAATCAATTTTGGATTCAAGTCCATTTCCCGCTCTGTCACTGTTATGCCACATTCACTCCATTTGATTGTATCTTTCTGCACTGTTTTCTACTGTATATTTAATGCCTTTGAAATTCTCTTGTACCCTTCTCCTGACTGATATCTATGGACAGTGAAATCCCTCTGATGCTTCGGGAGCTCTCTGCAGACCATAGCTTCTGTTGTGTGATGCAACTAAGAAAATATGGCTAACCACCACATTCACACAGCCAAATCTCCAGCAATAAAGATGGTGTGCACATATAGGCAACCACATTATTTTAGTTTAATTTTTTTATTTTCTCCTCTAAAAGATTTGTTTAGTTTTCAACTGAGTCAAACAGGTTTAGGTCACATTAAAGATACACTTGTAGACTTTTTATATCCATCACCCACAAAGTATCACAGATGACACAAAAAATCGAATGCAGATTTGCTTCTCCTCAAGAATGAGACAAATAAATAATACCTGGTCATTATCTTTAGCACAAATCCAAACAACAAAAATCCATATTTGGCCACATCCTTCTCATGATCAATATTTTATAGTGTGTGTATTAATTATAAAGCAGCTTTCCTTGCCGTTTTGCTTGCCTTAGGCTCAGTCTGAGCATCTTGTGTGGGATCAACACATTTATGCCTTTAGGAAAGCAGTGGGAGAGTGAACAATTAGTATTACCAGAAGACCATTATGTATTTCTTCTAGAGTCCACATGTGGAGCTGTCTCTTTGAACACATAGTTAATGGATTTTTGAGTTCACCACCCTCTTACTGTCTGCCCCCAAGATAGATTTAAAACATTTTTTTTTCAATCACTGAGGAGGCCACATCTTCTACTCAATAGCAACTGAATAAATCCCATCACATTAGACAATATAAAACAGTAAATGAGTGTTCTGAACTTAAATATTTCTTTTAGCAGCAAAGCTAGGCCTCGAAGGGTTGCAATGACCCAGTTAATGAGAGGAGAGTGGGAATCCAACAGAGTAGGCTTTAACTTGGATCTGTGTGTTCCGGCATCATCCCTGTGGTTACCACAACATGGGTCATAATCTCAGTGGAAATGCTCCCAAGATTGCCTGTGGACAGCAAGGATGTCCATCAAACTCATGCCAACAGAATCACTGTGAGGACAACTACTTCCTGTCTGCCCTTTAAAGTCCAAACAGAGGGAAAATCAAGCAAAATAATGCTAATAAGTGGCTGTGACAGGGGCATTGTTTTAAGCTGTGGTAAATCACAAAGAATATACTTAAGCCTGATAAATTATGTTAAAACCTCCACATATTCATACTTTGTCACGATATCGTAAGATCATTCATACAAGGGACTTACATGCTGTGTTAGCCCGGACGGCACTGAGACACGGATCACTGTTGCATGTTTGGTGTCATCAGCTCAGCCTTAGATCATGCAGTTAAATGGAAAGCTCTAGTGCATAACCACAAAACCTCAAGGCAGTAAACAGATCCACTGCCTACCTTCTGGTCTGTGTCACTTAACTGAACCTTTCAGTATGCTTTATCAAATGCACACTCACCTTATCATCAGCAGGCTTCTCAGTCAGCTCAAAGGCTGACGGTGTATACTGTGCTGTGACTCTGGGATAAAAGATAGGGAACAGAAACTAATACATGTTTCTGGTGCAGATTTGCTGCTTTGGTTCTGAGTCAAAAGAAATATTGGTGCAATTTTTTTAAAGCAACAAGAAATGCCACTGAGGTGTAATGATAGCACCATTTGTACATCTGATAATATTAACTGCATTGTTACTAGAATTTGCACTACATTCTGATAACATTTTATGCTAAAAAAATTGAACAAACCTAAAGCAAACTGATCTACATCAACTGACCATGACAGAGACAATAACCTGCTTTGTTGGAGATGCACTGAGAATTCAGCTAGAGACTAGATTTAGCCAGTTAGCTAATCACCTTTAGGTTGGGCAGACAACACTCTTTAGTGTTGTAGTGGTGACTAATTCAAAGTTAGCCACTTTCAGTATCATTAAAATGTCAAAAAGTAAATCTGAAGAAGCACAGAGATATGAGAAGCCATTAAAAAGGAAAACGTGTTTTCTACAAGATGTCAAGATTTGTCCACAGTTCATTAAGGCTGCGAGAGAGAGCAAGATCTTCAGCAGATAACAAGAAGCCTTAAAGTAGAGCAAAGTTGCTCAGTTTTATCATTTTGAGCTTATACATTTTCTCTTTCAAGAAATATGTTGGATTTGGAAATGATGGCAGCCTCTTTAGAATCTCAGAATAAAATAAGAATCGGCATCTCCAGGAAATGCACCTTGAGATTGTTCTGGTAATGCTTGTTACACTAACTGCACTAATCTAAGCAATAGCTTTGATAAAATGTTAACTGTTTAAAATATCAACTTTTAAAATAATAACTCTGGTTTACAGAGACATCTGTCTCACACACACCCTGTAACGCCACCTTACATCTGGTAGGCAAAAGCCTCACCTACCTTCTTATATTATAGTCCCAAAAAGGAAATTCAGAATTGGCTAAAATTGCTATCAGCATGCTAAAGATTTATATTCTCTCCATGTACAAAATGTTGATATTAGTAATCTGACTTTACGCTTGCAAGCTTTCCTGGAACAGCACAATTGGACTGGCAGGGACTACAGTAAGGTAACATCCAACAATAAAATAAAGAACATTCAACACACAATGCACCTATAACAATGTATAACAATGAAACAATACAACTATAAAAATGGTTTTAAAAACTAAAGGCTAATCACTTAAAGACTTGACTGGCAAAAGTTATTAGATGTTGATTGTTTTTTGGTCAAACAAATCAGGTCTGAATGTTAAAGTTCAGACAGTCAGTTGACTAAAAGTTATTTTATTTCAAGGGGAATAATTTGCTGTACATCCAGCTCTCCCCTTCCCTGCGTGTTTTTCTACTCCAACGGCTGTCGTAACCCCTCAGATTGTGTGTCTTTTCACAACACATACAAATGTACAAATAATATCCCGCGCACATTGCACCTACACACAGAATGGAGCAATTCACGCTACCGTTTGATACCTAGAGCGAGCAATATAATGTTTTAGAACCTAGGTGTTTTATTGAAGTAATTCTAACGTTTAATGACGAGAGACTGTTTGCCATTTGTCTCTGCTGAAATTCAAACAAATAGAAATAAAACTTAAATGAGCCATCAGTTGGGAGACGAAAGACGAGCAGCATCAGTAGTATTTCTTATTTGTTGCACATTAAAAATGCATGTCACACCACACATGCAGCATTGCCTGATAATACTCTTTGGCTTTTTTGTTCTTTATTGCTTTTAGCGGCCCCTTAGGAGCCCGACTGAGCCAGACAAACTAGTGGGAGAGCTGGCATCATCACAGAAGCAGATTTACTAACAATAATGCAACTGTGCCTCAAACAAATGAGGAAAATATTACACTTGAATATGCAGGGTGGATAAACTAACATCTCAACATGGATAAACAAGCATCGGCACAACCATCTGAACATCATCTCAAAACAAAAAGGTCAAAATACAATATTTACTACTAATAAAATATTTGACTCTTTTTAAAGCTTTGTTGACAAGTGACCGCAACACTGGTGTGAATATTTGCAAAAATTGAGTAATACTGCATGAGTATAAATCTCAAAATGTTTTGCAAACATTTACACTTGTTGAAAAATGAGTGCCTCGAGCACTAGCCCTGGTTAAGCCCTGAAGTGATTTGTTGGTTAAAACCTCATCAGTGGACTAGAAGGAGATTTTCCCCAGTCCCATACTTATTAGTGCATCAAAAACAAAATCTTTTACATCTATTACATCAATATTTCCAATAGCTTTAGCAGTCCTTATTTGAAAAAATATCATGCTTCCATTAGCACATCTTTTACAGCTTGTGGTTAGAAGCAAATAGTTTTCTGGAAATTCCTTTAAGAACTACAGGACTTGTGTTATGATGTCTGAATGCATTTCAGTGACAACAAGGTGGTGTCACCGTGATTAATCCCTCTTCTCTGCAAGCTTGTCACCACCATAACAAAGCAACAAAACCAGATGCCAAAGCCAGCCCACACATCTATTGTTATAATTACCTGACCTTCAAATCCACATTAATGAGCCCAGGATGATACCCCTCTCTTTCATCATTTGGCTTCTGAGCCCTCCTTTTATCTAACAAGGTCACCTTTCACAACGCTGCTTCGCCCTGAAATACACATCCCCCTCATAAATATACATCCACCTGCATCTGCTCAAACACCCTGGCCCTGCGATGGGAACTTGCAGAAATTACAAGAAAATAAAACTGTAGGTGGGGTAACTAAAGCAGGAATTTATATTTCTTCGGTAGTTGTGTATCAAGGGGAAGTGAATGCCACCAAAGTCAGACAGCAAGAACAACTTTAACAACTGAAGCGTTACTTAATCATTGCCTTAATGTGAGCATGTAGTGCGAATGAGGAATACTTCTTCCATGGTCTCCTGAGACACGATTCAGAGGAGAGTGGGAGAGCAAAGTTCATGTGATAATCTGTTTCCCCCTTCCAATCACAAACCCACCTTGGTTGACATAACATGTAAATGAATGGGGTTTGTGAAAAACTACAAACACATTGTCTGAAAATAACAATTATTCATTTTTTTCTTGCTTGTCTTCCATTTGCTCTTTTTTAAACCCTGCCTTGAAAGTTTTATTCGATAGAACACAAAATAGTGCTTAATTGAGAAGTGAAAAGAAAAGGATACATAGTTTTAAAATTGTTTTCTTTACAAATACAAAAACTAAAAGGGGTCTTGCCTTTGTATTCAGCTCCTTTGAGTCATAAGTAGATTCTGCAGAATAACCTTTTTCTGCAGTTACACGTGCAAGCCTTTAGAGCTCTTTAAGTGCATGTCTACAAACTAAAATATATGATCATTCTTTGGAAAACATCTCTAGCTCATTTAGACCGAAATGAACTCAGGAATTGTAAAATGTGATCACATTTCACCAATGTTGGCTTCTCTTCACTGCCTTCCTTTTTTTAAATCCAGTTTAAAAACCTCTTAATTTTAAGTCTTAATAATCCTGCTTCATGATGATTTCGTACAAACATCATTTTTTAGGACTTGCCACAGATTCATAACTGGATTTATGTCTTTTGTTTGACTGAGCTATAGTAAAACATGGATATGTTTCAATCTGCACAATTCACTGTACCTTTGACTGTATGTTTAAGGTCACTAACTTGCAGGAAGGTGAACCTCCGCCCTGGTCCTAAGTGTTATTTTTCCACCACTAAACGTTTTGCATATAGGCAATAAGCTACATTGTTGTCCAATCTGACAACTCACACTCACAATCTGACCTTCTTTCATGTTTGCCATGTCCCCCTACATGGTTTATATGGAACCTTTTATGGCAGTAAAGGGTGGTTTTCCAACTACTCTTCCATAAATGCCAGTTTTGGGAAGAACATGGTTACCTTATCTGTGACTTGTCTGCCAAGTTCCTTGGTTTTCATGGTAAAACATGTTTTAGATTTTTATTTAAAAAACAAAATTAAAATCAATGTTTTTGTAATGTTTTTCCTTTTCACTATTTTTTTAAGTCCAATAAAATGAATCCAAATTTCTTGGTAAAACATAAATGTGAAATGTTCAGATGATATAAATATATACTATATACAAGTGAATGCTTGTAAAAATAAATTTAACATATTTAATAACCACAAATGCATTTTTAGCATGTTGTACCATTTTAAATGTTATCTATTAAGGGAGGAAAATTGCAACTGCACATGGTCAAAACAAAAATCTGACTTGTAAAGCATACCAAGATAATTTACCAAATGTGTGCCTGCATGCCAAGTTTGAGGAATTTGGTTAAGATTACAAGGGCTTTTATTAACCTTAACAAAGACTAGTGTCAGCACCAAGATCTATCAGGATTTAGCCCAGCAGCTGCTCAATCATTCCGGTAAATTTCCGGATAAATCTCCAGTTGATGAATCTTCCCCCTAGTGATCAGCTTTGCTGATATGGAAAATGCTTCCAGGCACCTTGAGGGTCTTCTAATATCATTAAGCCCAGTCAGGTAGTGCCCTAGCAGTTTCCTTTACTACATTAAACACAATATAGACGGTCAAGGAGCCAGGACAGCATTAAATTGGACATACTCTACAATTTAAGTACAGTTGCTAAATACACTTTCTCCTTTACATGCCACTGCACTCTTTTTGTGAAAAATTGAATCTCAAAATGATGGGCTTGTCCTTGAAGGTTGGGCTAACGTATATACGCTCACACTTAGTCTATATAGCTGAAGTGCAGACCATTGCATTAAGGAAGAGTGCATTGTCTATTTTAACACTAACTGTATTTTAACTTCTCTTACTTCCTTAGCAAAATGCACTTAACAGGTACTTAAGAGAATCCATTCCCACCAGTATCTATTTGATCATGGTGCCCTAAGTGTTGAGGTCATGTGTGAAGAGCACCCTGGAGGTGGAGGTTTATATCACAGGAACTCATCTCTCTGTAGCACCTTTAACACTTTAGATTGATCTTGTTTTCTTTTAACCGAATGCAGCGTCTCAAACAGGTTGTGTGTTAATTGAGGGCAGTTTATTAACAAAAGTGTTCGTTTTTCGTTTACATTTTAATCTAGACTAATACATCACAAAGAGAACGAACTCAACAGTATAATACAGAGAAGGAATATTTAAACACCAAACTCTTAACATTTGCTTAAATATATCGGACATTTTGGCTGAACAAGCTTTGATACATGTTGGATGTTCCGTTAATTCCCGATCCAAACCTGTAATGTGTTTAAATATCTGCTATCATCCATATTTTTACACCTAAACAATTAGTGTCTAAAAGATCTAATCTTTTCCCATTCATACCCCCATTTCACACCATTTCATACTCACGTACATTGAACCATTTTATTTAATTATGGATATAAATGGTCATACAATTGCATAAATCTCAGGTTAAATTTAATTTAATTGTACATTTTCTGAAAACTTATTTATATTATAACTATTATACCTTGTTTCCTTTTATTGTGGTTCTTATCCCTGTTTGGACCAGTCAAAAAGAGATTATGACCAATAATCAAACCAAAATAACTAACCTTTTAGATTTATTAAAAAGTACTAATCACATTTTCTTTCAGCAGACTAAAGGTAGAATGTCGGAAATCACTTCAAATGTCAAATGTCTGTCCCGAACATCCTCACCCAATGGCTCCATCTCATGCAAATAATTTAAAAAAAACTAGATAATGACCAAAATTACAAAAGATGAAGTGTTGAAGGGCTGCAATGACCTGCACTCTACTGTTGTTGGTCATGGTGTTGTACAATAATATGAAAGCATACTGGCACTGTCAGCTATACTGTTGCAAATCTTGCCCATCTCAGTTGTCGCATATATTTCCAAGATTGAGAATTACATAATAAGCATCCAAATGATCTTAAAATCATATCTATATTCTTGTTTTGTTTTTTTTCGGAGTGTAAACAATAATAAAATGCTTTTAAAAGTCATTATATATATACAACAAATTAAAATAATAGAAATGATACGCAATAGCAGTTTAATTTAAAAAGTCTTTCTGTCTTAAGCAATAATTATTGATTTTAGGAGCCAAAAGTATATTGTGTGGTTGTAGTGTAATTCATTCAGAAAAAGTAAAGAACAAACTGTGATAGTTTTTTTTATTTTTAAATATTTTAACTTTTATTAGCACTGCTAGCTCAGTTAGCATCACCAACTATAACAGCAATGTGCCTATATACTAGGCATTTACTATTGCTAACCTGTGGCCAAGTGTTTCTAAAGGCTGCTAAAATATCCAAATCTTACATATTCTCGGCCTGCATCCAAGTGAATGCCAGGATGGTTTTTCACGCAAGCTTTCCATTGCAACAAGATGAGCAATGTTACAGTACCTAACTTGTCATTTAGTGTTCTTAATGTTCTGGCTGATCAGTATTTATGAAGCAGTTATCTGGGGAAGCGAAGGCTCTCACCCAGACAGGCCACCTTAAATATAATTAGTAATCATAATTACCTGATTCAACATTACTGCTGGAGGTTTGAATAGTTTAATCACATCTCATAAGCATCAAGAAACATTCTTTCCACCTAGACCAATATCAATTTAACTCACAGTTGTTCTGAAGCAGGTGCTGAGTGGTCACCTACGAAACTGTACTAGAAACAACAGCAGTGAACTCAATGTCCATGAAAACAAACTGAAAACTGTCATTTTCCTGTATCACACAAAAAGACCTGATAGTGAACTGTTTGCATATGTTGTCTCTTGGTCAGATATTTACATTCAGTAAGTCTACAGCAATATCATCTAAAGAATTCAATTCAATTCACTTTAATTATATTGCGCATGTCGTCTCAAGGCACTTTACCAAGTCAATTCAATTGAATCATACAGATTTCAGGACAAGTGCATATTAATCCTAACTTTCAAACAGTGCAGTCACCTTCAGTTTATCAATCAAATTGTTTTTTCTATCTAAGGAAACCCAGCAGATTGCATTGAGTCAGTGACTCGCAGCATTCACTCCTCCTGGATGAGCATGTAGCGACAGTGGACAGTCGCTTGCATTAACTTTGCAGCAATCCCTCATACTGAGCATGCATGTAGCGACAGTGGAGAGGAAAAACTCCCTTTTAACAGGAAGAAACCTGCAGCAGATTCAGGCTCAGTGTGAGCGGCCATCTGCCACGACCGACTGGGGGTTTGAGAGAAAAGAGCAGGGACAGAAAAGAGCACAGAAGCACTGATCCACAAAACCTTTATTGTTGTTTTTTGTTTTTATTGACATTTTTTGTTTTAACATAAAGGATTGAAATTGTTTTATTGCCCAGCACTACATGCAGGTATACATATAGATTTGGTAATAAATTACATCCTCTTATATACAAAACATACAAAAAGTTTGCGTGCTGAGACACTTTAACTTGCCTATATTAAAAAAATGAACAAACAAACCACAGTTAAAACAAGCTGTGTAAGACATGTTAAAAACTGTGGAAGACCAAAAAAAAAACTTTATTTAATTAATTTCAATTAAGTTAAATAAAATTTCCCTTTAGGTCAGTAGAGGACTGGAGTTTCAACTACCCTCCTTGTATATCTTCCAAGGATTTCAAACAGAACAATCATATCTTTATCCCCACTCAACGTATGCCTACTTCGGCTTTATGAGAAGGATAGTCTGTTGCTTTTTCTGCGCTAAATGGATGTGAGCAATTTCGTTCAGCTGCATGTCAAAGAGGTGCTATCTTTCTCATAAAGACAATAAAAACCTGATTAAATGGATTTAATGTTTTGATTTAACAAGGATGAAATAACTAATGGTACTGACTAGAAAAAGCAGGGATTTGTGTCACTAATATATTTTAATTAATGCTTTTTAAAAAATCAGAAACGTTTCTCGGCCTTAAAAGGAAAACGTAAAGCAAAGCGCCTGCTGTTAGGTGGTACAACCAGCTATGAAGACGCACCATATTGGCTTCACAGGAATGGGATTTTAACAATAAATTAAGAATCTGTTTTGTTTTTGGAGAAAAGGTTGCACTTCATATAAACTCCAAGTAAATAGAAAATATGACCGGAGAGGAGTTTTAACTGAGAGGTAAGTGCAACAAAATGTAGGAAATCTTTAACCAGTAAGAAATGTTTAGCACCCTTCCATCATAAAACCCCACCTATAGTTCAAGCTACATACTCTAAGTACTACCTCCTGTTTTCTGTGGTAGATTTCTACCCAGTTTTACTGATGTCACTCAAGTTCCTGTAGTGGAAATGGAGGGGAGAGACCAAACCACTTCAGAAAACCACCTTCTTTCCTGTCAAGGAAACTAATTTGCCACTGCAAAATGACTAACCCTTTCTTATTTTCTACATGTAATGGGGGTTTGAAGTTATGCCACCAAAATTATGCCTCTGATCCACCTTAGGAGGTAGCTGTAAAACCCCTAACCATTTATATTTATATAAACCTTTATATTTAAAGCACTGACAGGATGCATGAGACACAGGTGAACACTGGGAAATTCCCTGCAGGTGAAGGCTGAGAGTTGTAAGCCAAACCCCTTTAATTTCATAATGGACCAATACCAGCTGAGAGCTCACGGCCATGATCTCAGCTGACTGTCATATATCACGTGAAAGGAAAAACTGATATTTAAGAACTATGATGCTAAAGGGACAAGTAATCTGCAAGCAGGAGTTTAAGAAACATTCATAATTAAAAACAGAAGTTTCCTAATGTGGTTATCAAAGCTGCCTCTGTGATGTTGTCAAGTAGAATTGTAGAATTGCAAATAACACAAATGTTCAGCCTTCTGATAAAAAATATCAAACTACAACACCTGCTTATTGTTGTCAGTTGCTTTTACTGACAACCAAACAAAAACAAAATAAATTCCATTTCAACTGTTGATTCAAAACATTGCATGAACTGGAGGGGTCACCCAATAATTCTCGGCTTAAATAAAACAAAAAAATGTCAATAATGCAGACAAGGAAGCTTTACATAAAAACTTAATTTAAGTGCCGTTTTCCTTAGTGTTGTTCTTTCAAATTCATTTGCTTGAATTTGTATTCTCCATCGGTGAGCTCAAACCAGGCTTGCAGTGCTTCTCGACAATAACCTGCCAGGATGAAGCTCATCCTGTATTACAACCTCTTTGCTTCATCATGCATTCTGTAGTTATCTCTTGAAAACCGAATGCTAATATTTAAACTGAGGACACACTGACTAAACAGACTCCTTCAAACTCATAAGAGCACATTATCCACAGTAATTTGACCTGTCCTCTTATATGCATTTGCCTCCAAGCAGCCAGACTCTTAAATTGCTTAACAATGCAATGCAAGAGAAAGTACAGAATTACAATGAGAATTACCAGCTTTTCTGACTGAATTACTCATAAAATGTAATATGAAAATCACCCAAGTCCCATTACAGGCTAACACAATATGGTAAAATTAATAAAACACATGCAGCTATTACCTTTCATGCTGTTAGACTATACCAATGCTCACATCAAACAATCTTAGGAAAAGCTACAATCAAAACATCCCTCCACTTACCCACTCAGAAGAGAATGAAACAACAGTCATGTACATTACACTAAATAATTGACAGACACGCTGCAGGCTGAGGAGTTCTAACAGCTATCTTGGGGATACAAACTAGAAGAATAGATTGACAATGATTATATCTCCCTAAATGATATCCCTGTTTTCCTGCTGAACTTTGCAGAACTGCTTTAATTGGAGCAGTTAAATGGCTTCCTTCGAAGCTCTTTGCCTCCTTGCTGAACATAAATATAAACCCACTACTGCTGCCATTATGTCATCTTATATGTCAAAGCAAAGATTTAAATAAGATGTCCATTAACTATTGTGCGGAAAATACTTCTCAAGTCTTCTTTTCAAATACCACAAAATGAATAGATTGTATTTAATATTAGAAGTGCAACACAACGTGAATCCTCTGGTAGTTTATCCAGGCCGTGACAGTTTTACACCGGACTGCCAGGTTTAGTGTTCCTGTGTGAGAAGCCTTGCAGAATAGGAGGTGGGGCAGCGCATACAGAGTTGCTGCAGTTCAGTACACTTAACACTAAATCACATTTGAGCGCAAGTTACATTGTTGGAGGGCTGTCACTTCTGGAGAGCCAATTTATGATTCTTTTAGAGATGCCAAAGAAAATTAAGGCTTTCTGTAGCCCACAGACTGAGAATAACTGTGAGGCTTATTATAGAACTGAATGTTAAAGGAGAAGAAGACACAGCTGGAAGAACCCCTCTAAGATTTATTCTCTTTCCTTATAATTCCTTTTCCTTGCACTCGACTGGACACAGAAGACACAGATCCCAGTGAAATAATTTAAATCCCTATCTCAGGCTCACAGTAGGCTACCTCTCCGCTAGGTGGTACCCATAATTGAAGGAACAAATAAATAAAAAATTTTAAATAAACGATCTGGAAAAGAGATAAGGTGAAAGCAAACACCCTGAAAGATAATTCTGCAAAAGAAGAAGAAAAAGTCTCTTTGTACAGACACAAATAAGAGCTGGAAGAAGCATGAAGGATTTCTTCGTAATTGAGATTGTGAAGCCCGAAACTGAAGGTGAGAAACCAAGAGAGGCAGACAATTTACCCTCCTGTTCTGATGAAAAGAGCTCATTAGAATAAAATCGTCTGTGTCAAGTCCTTTTTTTTCTTATGGCTTGCAAGGTCAAAGAAAATTAGCAATGGACAATATTGATGTCCAATGTAAAACTCCATATTCTAGAACAGAATAGAACACAGCCAAAAGAAAATAAAAAATGTGATTATTATAAAACAGATTCAAGCTTGGAAAGTAAATTTCAGACTGTAAAATGCATGCTTAGATAGATGTTTAGATATGCAGTTTCAGTAAAACAAAAAAAAAAAATCAGCTGAAGTCTCTGTTTGCACCAAACTCCAAAACACCACCAAACAACTTTAAAATCAACAATCAAAAATCAGCAGGCTGTCTCTGGAGATTGCTTATCGCAGCATATTACTGGACTTCAGTCATGGATAGTTTTAGCACGCATGCTTCTGAATGGAAAAGGTCTAAAAAAGGCTTGCAGGGTGTTGTGCATCAACCGCCATGCAGATGTGGCAAGTTTAGGTTGTTTGGCCGCAACTAAAAGGACTTCAAAAACTGAAACTAACCATCTTTGAGCTCCACACCAATTAATACAGTGTCGTGTGCACTTAAAGATCAATATGCACTGTGCTCCCAGCTGTGGAGAAGTGCATATCTCCAAACTGTGCATAGATGTTGGTTGCTTGGAGACCAAAAGATGTGACTTTAAGAGGCTGGATTGTGTGCATGTATTTGTTCTGACTTTACTCGACAAGATATGTTAAAAGAGGGCTGTGCCCTAAAATTAAACATTAAAATTAATTGTACAAGATGACATCCCTTGCAACAAGCAGCACTTTGTGCAAAAAACCTGTTCACTTAGACCCTTTAATGTGGTGGAAAATGTGATTAAAGTCCTGATGTTTCTCCCCCCACAGCAAGGTTGAAACTGATGGCGGCCGTGAAGAAACCTCACATATATTCTATGGATTATAGAAAGAAACAGACGCAGATGAAGATGAGACACCATTGCAGTAGCATTGTGGTTGGATGGCCGGGAAAGAAGCAGCAAAATCTAAAAAATATTTGGTAAGTACCAAGACCATAGCAGTGACACAATTGTCTTCACTCTGAAATAAGTTTTCCAAGACTTGTCACAAACCAGATGTGTTCGAAACAAGAGGGGGCCTCATGCATCCTTCAGTCAACATTAAACCGGTAGAAGTGGCATGCTATTAACTAGCCAAGCAAATAACTAAAACATTCAAAACCTTTACTCGGAAATGAAATGTGTTTCAGTTTCAGAGTCTCATTTCACTGAGTCATTATAAAATAAAAAGAGATCAAAACAACATAAGAGGAAAGACTTGCCTTCTGTTTAACCGCCCTTTCCATTGAAAGGTCCATCCACTAATACCTATAGTTACGCAGCCTGTTTCTATTGGGAGGACTCAGCAGTAACCTTGCTTCTCAAGGACACATCATTTGAAATGCATTGGGTGCCACATCACTTGATATATCCTTTTTTCCCCGAATTACCCTTAGCTAGTCTTTTCTGTCACCAACAATTTCCAGAGTTTGAGCGGGACAGTTCCTGAGACGCAAACAGAAAGTCCTCACAGTGCCTTTTGTATCTTTGCCAAACCCTTGGGCAAGAGGTAAATATGACAAATTGCTTGAAAGGTCAGTCAGTCGTGTGCTTGACAAATAAAATCAGGCTTTAAAACATTTGTAAAAAAAAAACAAGTTTCTGTTAACGTGAAAGATGGAAATGTCTCTGTGACCTCTATTAGAAGCAGAGATCAATCTGTATTCCAATTTTACTTCAATCATGAGGTAGTCCAGAACAGGAGCAAAAGGGCTGCTGTCTGTTCGTCTGCAAATAGAAAATGTGAATGCACTGAAGAAAAATGGAAAAACTGAAGCCACAAAATGGTTTCAAGCATGCATGATTAAAATGCAGTTCAGTTTGGAAGGTGAGATGGATGAATGACCTAAAAAGAAATGGCAGGTGCAGAGGTAGACAAACTGAGAAAATCTGCTTAGATCAGTGGATTTTAATTTGGCTCACGTTTCCACCAGTTAAATATAAGACAAGAAAACGATGAGGGTCAAATGTTAGATTATACACAGAGAAATTCAGTTACAGATGAAAACTGCAAAATTACCAACAATGCCAGATAAATTTATTGAAAGCAATCTTTTTTTCAGCACTGGTATGATGACTGAAGGGGCATGAAGACCTTCCTGATGTTTATTTTATTTTTTTCAAGCTGAACTAATGTAGTCTTATTGCAACCTGGACCTGTTTCATCCTATACAGTCAACAGATCCACATTTCCACTGTAACGTGATAACGCCCGACAAAGCAACCGCACCAGACTGCAGACACTGTATCAGGCAGTCCTTCACTGGTAGCCAGACCCCTCTCAGAAATAGCATCGGCATCTGGCGGAGCTCCACTGGTGTTAGCAGGCTCTCACGTACGTCTGTCCAGCCTCCACCAAATGTGGAGCATCGTGGGAGAAGTTTATTTCCTTTATAAGAGTTTCCTTATTTAAAAAGGAACATGTACAGGACTTTTCTGAGTAATGATGAATGTCTTTCATTCTTTGATGTAATATAAATGTTGTGAACACACACAGATGATAGAGTAGAGACATGAAGACGGATACCTGCTGTTATAGTGAATATTAAGGAATACACACAGAACTGATATTTCTGTGATGATGGGTCCCTGGGTGGCACCCTGTGGCTCTCAGGGATGTTCTGGGCTGGATGTGGGCTGCAGGGACTAAGCTGGGCCCTGGTGGGAATCCCATTCCCTTGACCTCCTTGGGGCTTTCTCCTGCAACTGCGACCTCCTGATGCCTGCCCAGCCAGTGGGGGCTATGGTGGGATTCCTCCTCCTCGGTCCTGGGCGGTTCTTCTGCTGGGGGCTTGCATGGGCGCCTGGCCACCAGGATTACTGTGTTGCCAGCTTGGACTGCACTGTGGCAGCGGGGTTTGGTGCCCTGCCCCTCTTGGGCCTGGACACTGCTGGTCCTGTGCTTCACTGCTAACCTGCCTCTATGCCGAGTGTACGGCTGTTCTGTCGAGGTGCCCGCACCTTGCAGCTTTTGGGCACAGAGTTCTGCAAGGTTTCTACCCTTCTTCCCAATTTCACACCGCCAGGTGACAAATAAGTACACACACTCTAAACACACCCATACAAGTAATGGAAATTGTTAACAGATCATACCAACACAGCTTCATATTCCTTCAATGCCACTTGTCTACCTTGATGCCAGATGCAACTCTGATTTGATAAAAGTCAATCACACAAGTAGGATCCCATCTCTAGACATCCTTTTAGTATAACCAAGCAGTCCTGGAACATGTAGGCCACCAGCCTCTCAATATGGAATCCCTGAAAAGCAAAGGCAGGACACATTAAAAAAAGATTTTCCTGCCAGATAACTCTGTTCTGGAGAAGGGTTTTTTACCAGATTACCTGTTAATTTGTTTTTTTTTTTCAAATATTTCCTTTTGTTTTACAATTTTTTTACAATTCTTATTTTTATAAGCAGAGTCAACAGTCCCAGGACAAAAGAACTACCGTGAATTCCGGACTACAGGGCGTACCTGATTATAAGCCGCATGCTCTTATTTTAGAAAGAAAACCAATTTTTTACTTGTACAAGCCGCACCGGATTTTAAGTCGCAGGTGTCCTACTTTGTAATATGAGATATTTACACCGAAAGATATTACACGTGAGGATTTTTTTTACTTTTAATTTAATCCGTATGGTAATATAAACAAATCCATATTGCAAATGCTATTTTTCAAACAGTGCCTGTAACACGGCTACCTTTAAATAGACGTAGGTTATCAGTAACACACAAATTTCGTTGCTAATGCTTTTTTACTGAACAGTGCACAAACAACATTCCAATATCTCCTAACTGATATACACTGCAGCCTACCAGGTCAAAAGTCATTGATCGCCTTCTTCATCTTCTTCCTGCGCACTGAGACCATCAACGTCCTCTTCTTCAGTGTCCGAATTGAACAGCCTCAGGATCTCTTTGCTCACTTCAGCCTCTTCGTTGACGCTCTCACTTGAGCCCTTAATCACGCAGCAGTCCAGCCTTTCGAAACCCGTTGGTGATTTTCCATGTTGATGAGGGTGAATATAAATGTCTGATTTACAATACCGGTAATTGAATTGTGAAAGTGCTCATGATTTATCACACAAGTTCATTGGACCTCTTTGAACTACTCATCAATTTGATTGGTCTACTGTTACCAGGCAAAATGTTTTTAGCGGCATGAAAAAAAAAACATGCATTAGCCGCACCGTTGTATAGGCCGCAGTGTTCAAAGTGTGGGGAAAAAGTAGTGGCCTACAGTCCAAAATTTACGGTAGTTAACATTTTTTGCTGAAACAAAAACATGTGAAAGATTTTTTTGTACTTTTTGTTTAACTTTTGTAAAATTTCAACATCCTAGTTTTTACCAAGAGTACTGCCACTATCTCAAAAATATGCAAAGTTAGTTTATTTTAAAAATGTTCTATCCCGCAGGTTTTTATTTATATTTTAGGGTTAAAATTTTTCGGATGTCATTTCACTGAAGTACAATCAAAAACTGATCAAATCTCATGCAGAATACATTCAGTGAGTGGCGGTGAGAGTTATATCATAATGAATAAAGGGAAAATTAAGCGAAAAGAAATACAGCTTGAAGAATATGCTTATGAAAATTCATAAAAGTTTTAATACAATTTTAAATCCAAGCAGTTTTCAAAAAGTTTTATAAAATTTTGAATTTTTGGATTGCACAAATCTACTTTATTGATCTGAAACAATCACACGTGTAGCTATATTTCCATTTTCTTTAGCGTTATTGGCCAAATGGACCCTTAATATTTATTATTTTATGAAATTACAATTCCTACTTAATTGCTTCTTTACTTTGAAAAGAGACAATAAGAAGGACAAAATGATAAAAGTAGTTCATTCTCTTCTAGAAACAAGAGAACATAAAATAAATCCACATAAATGCTTTAGTGATCAATCTTGATCATTTTCCATGTTTTCCTAGAAAATTAATCTTGACCCTTTTTTTTCTAGTCTTGTAAAATGAGGGGGTGGTTGGAAAGTTTTGTTCATCTGAAACGGGGGCAGTCTGGGGGAGTTTGTGAACCAAGTTATTGCAGCACAATAAGAGCCACACAGCTGAACTCAGATTTGGCATCAGATGAGCATCTTTGAGCTTTCCTCCTCACTACACTGAAAGAATGTGACAAAGTCTAGATTAAGGAAGCACTTCAAAGAAGAAGTAATTTGGGATCATTAATGGAGCTTCTAATTACTGAGGAGCCAGCAGTAAAGACCAACGGCTAGCACTCAATGCGTTCATCATTTATGAAGCTGGGATTCAGTTTCGAACCTTAAAAGGATTTAATTGGCTTAACTCTTGTTCTGAAGCCCCAAAGTACAAAAGAAAATGTATCTTCAGCCTCATTCGGAAGAACCCTTTCCGACAGCTGCACATAAGTCGGTTTCAAACAGCTAATTCACATCCTTTGACCCACAACACCACACAGTACATACGTGTTTCTAAAAGAAAGCCTAAGGCGGTAGAGATATTCCTGAAAGGCTTTAATGCTTTCTTTGCACACGTCCCAAAACCTAGTATCTTTAAATGGTTTCTATCTGGGTCTAATACAACACTAACGTATTTGTCAGCTTGTCTGATGAAAAAAACCCTCCTCTGGTGCACAAAACAAGCCTCATTTTTGCCGCTGCAGGAACTGCCTGTTCAATCTTATTTATAAGTAATAGAAGGGAAGTGGATGCCTCCTGCCCAGTGCCACATTGTGCTAAAGAGGATGTGGTTTAATCTTCACTTCCATCTTTAATGAGATCTGATGCAGGATGAAGCAGGATCCTGTGATAGCTGCTAAAACACAAAGCAGGCCAAGCTGAGCTGCACATGGTAAAGCACTAGATGCTGTGTGATAAAGAGATACACAGAGAGGATTAGTCATGTATCTTCTTTTTTTTTTAAGTTAGCCGTGTCAGAACTTAACAAAGCTTTATGAGTTAGATAGAAAAAAATAAGCAGGCATGGGGCAAATGAAATTTTCACACTAGAATCACAATTTCACAGTATTAACATACAAATTCAAAACAAGAAATGTATAAACCCATTTATTAGCTTTTATCAAAAAAAAAGGCTGTTCTTGTTCTTAATGCTGCTAAAATAACAGAACAGAATAACAGTCCCCCTGCGTCTGCGTTCTGTGTGGACAGCGTCATTACTGTCGGTCACACAGACAGTAATGACGCTTACTAGACTGCGTTCACTGATTAGAAAAAGACATGATCTTTGAGTGTCTGCAGTCAGTCACCAGTGAAGGCAGGTTAAAATAAAAACTGAATGCTTCTGTTCCCCAGCCAATGTCTCATAGATATTATTAGAGATGCACTAACATTTTCCATTGGGAATTAGATTTTTAATGCATACACAACAACCCCGGAGTAAATCCCATGCCGTTTTCTGCAAAGAATTACACAATAATAACATTCTGCTCTATATAAGATAAAACACATTTATAACAAGCTGATATTAGCAGGTCAATTAGTCAGGCTATTTACTCAGGTAGCAGGCCTGTGGTCACTGCTTTACAGAAATCTTGCTCTTTCCCATCATACTCCTTTAGTTTCCACACAATGATGAATTTGTCTTACTTGTGAGTGAGGGTAAAATGTAGCAGCATTTTTCCCACCAGCTGATGTGGGGGAGGGAGGAGAGCTGCTCCACTTTATGCTTCACACAAAACTTTAGTCACTCTCAAACAAAGTACTTGAATAAAATTGATCAGCTTAAAGCCATTGCCCTCTGGTGAACATATCCTGCCGTGTTAGCATGTACACAACTCTCTCTAGAGACAGACAGCCAAAGAGATCACTTCTACCTGCAAACCTTCTACCTTTCAACATCTAACAAGTAAACATTCACTTTGGAGCCCCCCTGGATACACTGTATATTCTAGTTACAAAGCCTGACCCCTTTCACTGAATCCTTTGAGGTATGAAAACATACTCTTAGGTCTGTGGCCTGCTCTGGGGACACAGATAGCCTGTCAATAACTCTCTTAGGCTATCCTCCCCCACCTTGCTCAAAGAGAGGCAGCATTCATTCTCCAATTAGGGCTAATCAAGTTTGAATTGAGTTAACAGTCCTCTGTCAATCTCTCCTAGCACTCCGGTTGCAGATATGTAATCTCCACTGTTGTCTCCTGGGCATATTTAACTCGTATATAAATACAGTGATTGTCTCCTGAAAATATATAATATGTCGCTGCTGGTCAGACAGCAGGTATTGGTTACAGCCACCCAGTCTAGACAGGCGGCATACGGGATTTGAGACAAAACTATGTTTATTTGTGTGTTGGATGGCATTTCACTGCAAAAATATGTAAAAGGTAATTTAGTTCAAGAAGTTTTAAAACAAGTGGGTTCCTGTTGAAAACATAAAGTCACGAAATGAGATTTTATATTAAAGGTCCCAAATAATAGTCAAATAGAGAAACACCTCTTGAACAAAGAAAGTTCGACAGAGAAGCCCAATGATCTGGATGGAAAGCTGATTAGGTATACGGCTACACCGAAGCTAACAACCCAAAGAATATAAAAAAAAGGAGTCCCACTGTGGGAACCCGTCGGCCTTCAGAGTCTCCTCTCCAACTAATGTAATCTATGATCTCTCCCGTCCCAATTAAAAGACGAGATGGCCTCAGAACAGCTGTAAAGGGAGGCCTCACAGGAGCACAGTAACCGCTGTTAATGTCAGAAGTTTCATTTAAAGAGCAGCAGCTGTTTGGGCTTCACGCAGGCCTCATGCCTCGGAGCCCGCTAACAGCACATACGACCCGGCCCATCTGGAGTGTTGAAGCAACAAACCCTTCTCAGCTCACACAACCAACTGTCATTTCCATTCTTCTGTTCAAGACCTCATATATGGATTGCTCAATGTTTATTACACTTAGTATAAAAGGGTCAGAAGGGCTATAGATCCGGCAATATTTATTGATTTCACTTTTTAAAGCAGGAGTCTTGAACTCAAGTCCATGAGGACAGGTGTCCTGCAACTTTTAGACCTGTTTCTGGTCCAACACAGCTGAATGAAATGGTTAAATTGCCTATTATCCATGCAGTGAGGTGCCACCGAGCTCATGTAATGACCAAATTGCTTGATCCAGGTGTGCTACAACAGAGACACAGCTAAAAGCTGAAGAACATCAGCCCTGCAGTTTGAGATCTCTGGTTTAATGTTTCCCATGTAAATGCAAAAACTATCAGTGCAAAATTAGATTTTTTACTTTTAGACCACACACTGAAAAATATCACAATCACACAGTATAATAGTATTCTAACATTTAAAACAAAAAATCTGTTAAAATACTTTTAGTTTTTTATGGCTGCTCATAGCTTAAAGAAACAAAAATATATTAGACTGATGGGTGGTACTCCTTTACTTTCCACTCAACGAAACGGGTGGAAATACTTCTCAGCTGCTAAATATATCTTTCTTGTAAGCAGGGGACAAGATTAGCATCTGGTGTTCAACATGCTGACTGGCAGTGTGCAGCGGCAGGTCAGACAGGGGCTGCCCTGCACCTAATACTTTAAAAACTTGCTTATAAAACCTTTGCACAACTTGATACCAGCCTATTTTAAACATTAAATCAAACATGATTTGAAGTATTTCATTGGCCAAAGATAAGGTAAGACTGAAAAATATTTGAGTTTTGTAAGTAATGCATATATAAAAAAATATTTCCCAATACAAATAGTGCCAGGGTTGTAATATTGCACACTTTAATGCAAATGGATGACAAGTATGCGAGTGACCCAAACTGAAAGCCCAAATTAATTCTATTTTGACAAGTTTGTGTGTGTGTGTGTGTGATTTCCAGAGCTGTTAAAATGCACTCGGCTATGATTTGATTTTTACTTGTTAAAAATTCTCAGATCATTCTGCAGTCATTCCAACAAAAACACTCCCCGGTTTGTTCTGACTCAAGGAGCAGGAAACAGAAATGCAAGCGGCCAGGAAATGGGCTGCCAAGTGAGAGAACAGGAGGTCCAGTAAAAGATGAAATGACATTTATTTGTTTAGGGAAACAGCAGAAGGATGTTCACTTCAGCAAATGTGATCAAATAATTCCATAGTTCAGCAGCTTTCGACGGGAAGTATGTCCATGCATGTCCATCACTGCTGTCCAAACGAGCCACGCACAAGAATCTTGTCATGTCCCGATTAGGTCATTTCCTAACCAAGTAACTAGCAAAGTTACCTCAGATGTTATCGGACCCATCTTATTTCCAACAGAGCTGCGCCAATGTGTAAAAGTATAAATAAAAGTACTCTGAAAAAAGTATTAGCACCCCTTGTGCTTTTTTTACATTTTGTCAAGATACAATCAAACTCCAGTATCTTTTATTGGGATTTTATGCGTGAACCAACACAGAAGAATGCAAAACTGTGAAGTGGAAGGAATTTGTTTTCACACAAATTAAAACCTGAAAAGTTTAGTATGCATATGTACTGTATTTGTTGTATGCAACTCTGGAGGAGCTTCAGAGATTCACAGCACATCTAGGAGGCTAGGCCTTCCTGGAAGACTGGCAAGAAGAAAGCCACAGTATATGATGAGAAGTCTCACATGCAAACGCGAGGAAGAAGGAGCTCTGATCACGTAAAACCAAAACTGAATTTTTTAAGCCTACAAGCAAACCTTTAGACTTTAGGTTAAGTTCAATTTATTTATAAAGTCCATTTAAAATAATGTAAAGTTAACCCACGTACAAAACATTTAAAAACAAAATCTGAACTAATCCTAAAGACCAAAGGTATGGGTTAAAAATACACAAATCTTAATTAAAACAATAAAACAAAGAATTTATTAGAAAATTCAATAAGAAAAATAAAACAAATGTGCATTAAAACACTCCACATGACTCCTGCAGTGAAACATGGTGGTGGCAGCATCATGTAGTGGAGATGCTTTTCGTGAGCAGGAACAGGGACGAAATTGATGGAAAGACAGATGCAGCTATATATAGTGCAACCCTGCAAGAAAAGCTAAGGCTGCTAAACCATTAAAACCTGAGTGGAAGATCAACTTACAGCAGGACAATGACCCTACAGAACCAAAACCTACGGCCAGAGCTAGTAGAAATGGTTTCAATGAAAGTATTTGCATCTCTTGGAAGAACCTAGTCAAAGTCTAGACCTAAATACAGAGAACCTTATCAAGACTTGAATTGGGATTTGCAAATCTGATAGAGACATACTGTTATAGACTTGGCGGTTCTACAAAGTATTGACCTCTCTTTTTCCTTCAGTTTCATAACTATGAGATATTTTGCTATTTCTATACATCAACATTGAGTATATTTCTGACATTTAACTTAATTTAACTTATTTCTTTCCTATTACTACAGCATTTTATAGGCATAACATATCAAGCACAAGTTTAACTTATCTGAAAAAACAAGACAAGTGGTTTAAAAGGATTTCTATAAAACTTAAAATGTGGTTATCTGGATATTTTCTCCATGTAAAGAGGAGAATAGAGACCATGCTTCTTAAATGTACCATTTTTAGTTTGGTGGAAAAAGGAAATACAGTTTTAGTAAAAGCTGTGAATGTATATGTATCTAGCAATAAGTGTGGGTGTTTTTATATGTGACAGAGTGAAAAAAGGGGCTGCTATGTGTAGCTTTTAGGGTTAGGTCAAGTTTTAGTAGCAGGGTTGCAAAAACAGTATACAAATTCATTATTAAAATTTAACTTTCACTAACATTTTTTATTTAAAATCTAGGACATAATAACCTGAGGTGGCTGTATTTCTGCTGCTGAATAAACGCTCTGATTAGTAGAAAA
Source organism: Crenichthys baileyi (assembly GCA_036173005.1). NCBI lineage: Eukaryota > Metazoa > Chordata > Actinopteri > Cyprinodontiformes > Goodeidae > Crenichthys > Crenichthys baileyi. The sequence goes on along the minus strand of JAHHUM010001631.1, from coordinate 50,391 downwards.
CATCATCAGGGAGCAGTCAGTGTTGTCAATCCTAGCTACTTTCCCTTACTTGATCTTCGAATTTGTTTTCATGGCCTACATATAAAGTATAACCTAGATCAAAACACGGGAACAAAAATATATTTCTGATATAAAAATATATAACATTTTCATCCCTCTACTCCTCTTTGCACATGCAGCATATCACAGCTTTGGTACGCCAGGGAGATGTAAAATGTTCGACATCCCAAGAAGAGAGAAGGGAATGCGTTTTAGCTTAAAACATCACAGCAAAGGAAGAAAATGCAATTAGAATAATCCAGAATATCTGTATCTCTCCTCTGTATATGGATAGGAAAAACTGTTTTGAATGAGGGAACTATTTGCTCTAATTCTAGGTTCCTTTTAATTAGCACAAAGCAACTCTAAATGTTTGGTTAAGAATCAGGGGGTAAGAGCCAAGCACGTACCACAATGTCCAATCACGTCTCTGCACAGCGTTTTCACAGTTCCTAACAACCTCTTTCTCGCCCTCAGCATGGCACAGATTAATAGTATGCATTAGTTTTCCAAACGCTGAATAGGAAACAACCCTGAACCAACCATGTAATACTGTGATACTACATTAATGCAAAAAATGTTTTCATTGATGTCACAAATAAATATCTCTGTGCATCTCCTGCAACAAGCAATCCACACAAGGTTACATAGGTGTTCACTTTCATATGTATGAGAGAAATCAAAATGGAAATAACTTTAATATCTTTATTTAGCCAGACATTTCTGTAAATGACCTAAACTTACTTTAATTATAGTTTGTTATCTATAAAATAGCATGTCACAGTCTGTTTGTGCATGTGTTTTGTCCATCTCTGGTTAAAACACATCAGACTGTAACCTGTGCTACTGAAATGCAACTTTACTACTTCAAATGATTGAAATCTCTCAGAAGTTGCTTGCCTGACAAAATGTTCATTAATGTCAGCCGATCAGCTCGATTCCTGTACCTCTTGTGATGTCATTGACCCGAATAAACAAAAAGCAATATTTATTTTTTTCCTTCAATGTGCTATAAGAAACTATTATAAATGAACTACATTTTGTGAAAACCTGCAGGGGAAATCAACAGTCACAACTGGATATTTTCTATAAACTTACCAAAGAGTGGCCCTGCACTGAAAAATAGCCATGTCCTGCCTAATTAATGACTCTACAAGCCAGAAGCCCCAATGTTTACCCTACTCTGTCATTTGCAGCTTGTACTTGGGTATTTTTGGCAGGTCAAGTTTAATTATTTCCGCAGCGATGAATTGCTTTCTAATGCAATGACAGATTTTTTTTTTTCTTTTTTGACAAAGTGGGGCATCGTTGGAGGTATTTTCACTCTTCTCCTTGTTCTCCTTGAAAGCAACCTGGCATTGAATTTGGCTTTTAAAAACCTACAAAAGAGGCTTGTCTGGAACTGGACCAAAGTGTGTGCTTAAAAATCCAAGCAAGCACAGCAGGCATGGTTAATAGAGATGCTCTTCTCTATAAATGAATAGTTTTTTTATTGTAACTGGCCTCTTTGTTGTTCTTTAGATAAAGTTCACTTAAGATAAATTGGAGTTGTGAATCCAAGCATCCTTGAATTGCTTTCTACCCAAACAGCCAACCTGTCTTGGACATTAATTACAGAACAATATTCTATTAGCTCTAAGAAATTATGTAAAATGTTTCAGAGGTCTGTCTTAACTGGGCCTCAAAGCATGAAGAGAATTATGTGCATGTGTGGTTGTTAAGGCTTTGAAAAAGACAGAAAGGTGAATTCAGATTTTTTATATGCGCACGAAAATATTCATTAAGTCCACAGCAAGCTCTAGTAAAGTGAAATGTGCTCTTTTCATTACAATACAGACAGCCTTGGTTGTTATCTGTGCTTGTGTATAGACGGCTCTTTTTAAAAGGAATTGAACTTATGGGGACAACATTCCCTATGCAGTAATAAACATATACGTGTTTGGTTAGACAGTTGATTGCATCCTGTCATCCGTTTCCTCCAGATGAACATAGTTTTCTGTTAGTGATGTCACAACATATTATATGGCAATCTAGCAAATATTGCAATCTGATGCAGTTTTGCCCGTACATCGGCTGTGAAACATGAATGGTATATTAATATTTGCTGTGTAAAGATTTTCTCTGGTAATAATCTAAGTATATTATTTATTTTCAAAAAAGTCTTGTTTAGAATGATTTATTTGTAGCATCTCAAAATATGATTTAAAATATGTCAATTATTTTTCAAAATTACAAACACTGAATAAATCTATTCTACACTGTTTTTATGATTATTTGTATGGTTAACAACTGTGCATTCTCCTATCTCAATAGTCTATGTCCTCCATTAGTAAACGATTACATTACATAAATGATGCTTTAGGCTAGAAGCTGAATTAGTACAACAGGACATTTGGTCAGCCTCCAATGTGATATTGCTATTTCCAGCTCAGCTCACTGTAAATCCATCACGTTCAGACTGTAAACAGAAACACTTTCACCTGAACTTTTTGAATTGATCACTTTGTAAGCTCCCAAGGGTAAGGAGAAGGAAATTTCAAGAACTGATCGGTATAGGAATGGAATGTGAATGTGTTGGTTCCAAGTGGCTTAATCTCATACTTCACAGGCAAGAGCAGAAGGACGCCATGCTTGGCTGCAGCTCTAATCGTCCTGAAATTACATCTATGTGTTAAATCCAATTTCTATTTAGCATTAATGCCCTCTGAAAAAGCTCTGGCTTTTTGTTGTAAAGAACATCAGGCGGGAAAAAAAGGCCAGGACTGAGATACTGGTTAGCCCCACACAAGATTTTAATTTCTTTATTGAGACTGAATGATTATCGGAAAAATCGACCAATCTGTTACTCCATAAAGATTTGGACTACAGTTTTCTTTAACCAACACTTTAAACAAACCAGCTCTAATTAGCAACTAAGAATATATTCAGGGTTCCTACAGATCTTACCTAAAATATCCACACTTTTCCAGACTTTGTCGAAGGTAGAGATGGTCAATTATTTCCTGAAAGGAGTGAATTCGTTTGACTACTTTTTGATGTTTTTCTTGTCAATCAGTTAAGCACCACACTTTACCAGCCATGACTGTAGCCAACTGGGAGGTGGGGTGGGCATCAACAACTGCTCCATGACAAAATGAAATCTTACCATCAACTACAGTGATAGTAGCTAACAGTAAATTCTGAATTGTGATTATCACATGATTCAGAAATAGTGAATAAAGTGGAGAAACAAGTTGGCAGGAAGATATTTGTTTGTTAGTTAAATAAGGTGCTGCTACTACACCAGATGTAGGCAGTGGTGTTGAAACATGTACCTTTTGTATGTTTTATAGGTCTTTGTTTAGGAGGATTAGAAATCTCTTAAGATGCTGGTATTACAGGCCAACAGCAATAGAGTTAAAGCTTTTGGAAATAGCGACTATTGTTAAAAAAGAGCAACTGGGACTTCACAGGAGGCTAAAGAGGGAGCAGGACTGACCCTCGGCTAATGATGCTATGCAAAGAAGAGAAAAACTTGGTGGATGACTGACCAACAGTCAGACTGGGAATAGGAGGATTAGACCTTTGTATCAAGAAAACTGCAGCTTTGTTGGCTGATGCAAAAAGCATTAGAATAGCTACCCATGCCTGCTCTAAGCCTGCTTTGTCCTTTGAGACAAAAAAGGGGCTAGCTACTCTGATTTAAATCCTCTCTGGTTATGATCACAGTCCCTTGCAATTGCACAAGTCGTGTTCTTAAGACAACAATTTACTGATTGCCAGGAACTTCAGATGTCGAGGCAGCGCCTTGAGTCATCCATTTTAAAATAAATTTGTTATGATGGGATTTATGTGGGGGTCTCAGGTGGAAAAGCACAGTCTGCCCCTGATCCACGCAGATGACAAATGCATACAGTGAGATGAATTGAGGAGGAAAATAAATGAAGGTGGCCCAGGCCGCTTTGTGTGACTAATGAAGAGAAATTGTGTGGGATTCCAACTGATCCAGATGCTGCTTGAAATAAAGAGCTTGCTTGAACATTTTTTTTGTCATACGTCATGCAAATCTCTGAGCTACCTTCTGACCTAACTGTGGGACAGTACTTAGAAACGGCTTCAAGATAATCCCCAACACTTAAATTAGGGAAGCGTCACATAATCATGCATCATGTATAATTATGCATCCTATAATATAGTTCATCATGAAGTTTTCATATTATTTAAACTATTACACATTTTTAAAAGTCACAACTACAACCTTCAATGTGGAAGAGGAAGAAAATGATTCATGGTTGTAGTATAAAAAAAGGCCTAGGATGCGTTTTTGGTTTTTCTGGAGTCCATTCTTAGTGGAACCACCTTTTACTGCAGTTAAAGCTGCTAGTGTCTACCAGTTGTCCACATCTAGAAAACAAAATCTTTGCTCATTCCTGCTCTTCGCAAAATAAATCAGTCAGGTTAAACAGCAAAGTGTTTTAACAGTATTTCACAGTAAGTCTTGCCAAAGATTTTCAACTGGGTTCAGGTTTGGACTTTGACTGGGCCATTCCATCTCATGAATATGCTTTGATCTAAACCATTCCATTGGAGCCCTGGCTGAATGTGTGGGTCATTGTCCTGTTGGGAGGTTAAAGTACCCTCGTTCTCACGTCTTTTATGGCCTCTAACCGTTTTTGTCTAGGATTGCCCTGTTTTAACCACCATTTTCGCATCAACTCTAATCAGTTTCTGAGTTCCTGCAAACCCACAGGATGGTACCATCACCTCTTTGTTTCCACATGGGATCAAAGCTGCACATAATGAATTGCAATTGTCATTGCAGTATGAGTGTTTGCAATATTGTAATCGCATAGGACTGGAAACAATTTTTGGTAGAATACCACATTTCAAGTGCCACGAATTCACGCATAGCATGTTGATGAGAATTCATTGAGGAAGGTTTGAAACAGGGGTGCCCAACTCCAGACCTCCACAGCTACCTTTGTACAACTTTTAGATACATCCTTTCTCCATCACACCTGAAATCTCACCTTAGCATGTCATTCACCTCTGCATAGGCCTGGTAACGAGCCATTCATTTTATTCAGAGCATCTTGTGGTGAACTTGCCTGGGTGGCCAGTTCTGGGCACATTGGCAATTGTTTTGAATGTCCTGCTCTTGCTGACTCTTTTCTGCAAAGTGGAATGACTCATTTCAAATTCTTTTCAGACCTCTGCAGATCTCATAAGCTGCTACAATCTTCTAAAAGCTTCAGAAGGCTCCCTAATGAAAACGTACCTAGGTGTTCATTCTCACTTCAACAGTGAGGAGCACAGCAAGCTAAGTGTTTTAGTTCCCAGACCTCCTTCTGCACCTGATGTGATGCCTGTGTCTAAATTAAAGTAGCAATAAATATGGGTGTGTCCTAATTCATTCCTCACCAGAAATTGCAGTTTTTAGCTGATATTTTGCAGCCAAGCGTCTTTTCTTCTGTTTTAGTTGTTCAATTATATTACTGAAAAATGTCATTGTTGGTAAAATTCATATTAAAAATCTATATGCCCAAGTATGTCATAAAATTGTAAAAAAATTAAACTTTACCCTCCAGATACAAGGAAAAATTACCTAACTTTGGTGGTTTCTAGTAATAAATATGACCCATCTTTTGTTAAAATTGAGTAGCTGGTTTGTGAGGATCAACAAGTGGAATATTGGTGGAGAAAAGTGAGGAGGCTGATCCCATCTAAACAGCGAGGTTCCTAATTTTTAAAGTATTACATGAATATTATCAACGAGGTAGATAACTAAACTTTGGCAACGACATAACTTTTGCTCTGAGTGCTCTTTCCTCTCGTTTCATCCGACAACAAGTGTACCTAACAAGCTTTGTGATTAAACTAAGTACAAATAAGAGGCTAGAAGGGTCAAAACTAATGAAGTACCAACAGTTGCTGTTTTTTAGATGTTACCCGGATGCTGCAACTTCTGAAGCAGATAGTGTGAAACTCTTCATCTGGAAGGTCAAAGATTTTTCTCAGCGAGTAAGAGCAGCTATCTCTGGAGCTAAGGAAATACTGCAAATGAGAGAAACCATATGAGGGATGGGCTCTGACAGCAACGCTACATACAGCAAGACATGCATAAAGATTTCACTTACAGCTTGCCAGAGCACTTATCACCTGTCACTTTGGCCGAGCATCTGTTTGCCAATCCATTTGAGTGCTATGGGGAGGCTTGTTTTTTTTGGCCTCCATCTCATCAGAGATTCATTGAAATTCAATCGCTCGCATGGACTCAGTGGGTTTGAGGAGAATTACCTGAGTAGATTAGGCAGCTGGAAAGAGATGTAGTCTGGTCATTTCAGCTTCTTCCTTCTGTTTGTTTTCCTCCACACTTTAGCTAAATTAGCAATTACATCTAGTCTCACCATGGCCACCATCAGGCTGGAGAGACACCTTCAGAAGCTACAGAAATGCTGACAAGCTAATGAGAAAAACTGCTTGTTTCTGCAATCACTTTGGGAAACAAAGTGGAATTAAAGTGGATGACCAACACAATCAGAAGTAAAAAATTTGAAAGAGGGCTGGCTGAACTCGAAATGTTCTGAAAGCATAGGTTGGCTTAGCAGCTCAACAAATGTGAAGCTGTGATTAAACGTTTTTAAATCTCTGGATACGGAATTAGTCATTGAAGTGAAAAAATGATTATTATTACAGTACTTTTGGCACTTTATTTTCATTTTCCTTTATTCACATCACACTGACACAGAAAAGTACACAGAAAGTCCTTAGAAATGTCATTGTATCTGTTTCTTACTGTGACTGTTTAAAACAACGCAGCTTTGTCTAAATAAGACTATCTGCATAGAAAAGGTCAAATAGAAGCTGAAATAGTTGGGAAACATTTCAGATTTGTAGTGACATTCATTTCACTGTGAAACACAGGAGCACCAGAGACATCTGTGCAAATGGTGACATTTTTATTTGCTGGAACAAATTTACAAGAAAACCAACAGCTGCTGAGTATTAAATTAATAAATATAACTGTTATATAACTTTCTGTCTGCAGTGTGTCATTCATAATTCACAGAGCGCAATGTAATTTTAAACATGCAGCGATTACAACAGTAAACATATTTCCCTACTTCCTTTACTAAATGACGTGGAGGATAGATGACAATCAACAAACATCCCTGATAAATGTATAACCCTAATTTTGAGCTCTACAATTCTTTCACTTTTAGAGCAAATGCATCACAATGGCCTAGATTTCAATGGTCAATTAGATGCATTTTCAACCAATAGGAAAAATGTCCAGTAGACTCCAAGCCCAAGCTCTTCATCCTCAGCTTTCCAACAGAAACAGGAAGGTTTGGTACCAACACTGTCAGGCAACTTAAACTATTCGCAATTCCACCACTTTGCCTAAGTTACAGCTACAGAAAAAAAAACATAGCATGATACTGCCACCACCATGCCACACTAGCTGGTTTCCATTACAAATGTGCGCAAAACTTTGTTGACATTCTGCCAGTGTCAAAAAAACACAATGTCGCATTTGCGGTGTTTCCATTAAATAAGAAATACAATTAAAATCACACGTGAATACGTTTGTTCACGCTTCAATAACTCATTAAAAACATGGCGGCGACGGATGTAAACACTTGCAAACGCTTGTAAACACTTGTAATTGCTCGCATTTCTTTGTTTTTTGGAATCTAAAATGCTGGTAATGCCCCTGTCGCGAACTAAATAAAAAAAAACACTCATGCCACGCCATCATCCTCCCACTACTTCCTATTGTCTCCTTCATCTTTTCGCCAGTAGTATCATCCGGTTGTTGATCACGTGATTTGTGTGATGCGAAAAAAATGTTTCCATTGCAGTTTCGATACAGTCAAATCAAACCACCTCATCCTAGCGCAAAAACTGTTTATTGAAAAACGGGTGTTTTCATTAAGCAATTTTCTTTTTCGTAATTACAATTTGCGCGCTTTGATGGTCAATGGAAAGGCAACTACTGCTGGTATGATGGTGTTCTGGGTATGTGCAGTCTTAGTGCACTAAACATATAATTCTGGCCCAAAAGTTAAACCTTGATTTCATCAGACGGTAACAAATTTTCACATGTGCTTTTATGCCAAATTTGGAAGGAATCTGATGCTTTTCTATGCAAAAAAACTCTTCCATCTTGCCATCGAGGTCCACAGCCCTGACATATGAAGAATATGGGAGACTGTTGTTGCTTCCTCTCGTCTTTTCATGAATTTTGGGGGACATTAGGTTCTCGGTGATGTCACTGTAGCACCATATTTACTCTATTTGACGATGACCATCTTCACTGTCTTCTATGGTATTTTAAAGCCTTTTCTTTGCAATTCTTCTCCTGACTGACTAACCTTTGACATAAAGATCCCTTGGATGCTTTGGACGCTCTCTGTAAAACCACAGCTTCTGTTGCAAGATGAGACGAAGAAAACATTTCAGTTGAGCTGCACAGGTCATTGGTTAAATCAATGGTGCAACATTTAATGTAATTATCCACCTTAAACTCATTTATAATATTATAAAAACCTGGAATTTTAACAGGGGTATGCAGACTTTTTATATCCACTGTATTTCCCAAGAAACTACTAAGATGACCAAACAAATTCTGGCTCGGAAACAGCAGCCACATTTCTAGCCAAAGATTTCACTGATTGCCTCCTCAATGAACTATAAACACAACTCCAAGTTTTTCAGCCCTTCAGCAGAGGTGGAAGTGCTACAAGACTTTGATGTGTTTTATCCACGCAACATTATTATCAACACCTCCCAGGGGTGTTCTGCAGTTATGTATGTTTGCTGGGCCTCAGAGACTGATGGTCCATGATGATTAAGGCAATTCAGCCAGGTCACCAGGGAAAGATCAGACATAAAGGGGATGCAGGTGACTCCAACAGCCTTCAGAAGTGAAGGAACAAACTTGGATAAAACTAACAACACAAAACTCGCTGGTACTAAGGTTCTCGTTTACATTTGTTTAACTTCAGCAGGATATTTCATGTCAACTGGTATTTGTGAACCGCATCTCCACAAGTGTTTCTCAGACATAAAGAGCAGCTCAGGTAACCTGACAGCAAAACAAGTGCAAAGTCTCTTATAACCTTTAGACTATAAGAAAAATCAAAAACAGCCTCTAAAGAGAATTCCAAGTAAGTGCATTCAAAGGAACAGAGGCCTGAGCCCCAATTACAACCCAGCAGATGACTTCACATTAAACAGATTGCAGCTCCAGTACACCCTCAGACTTCAGACACATTAAGCCTCAGATCTTATGACTTCTGTGACTGATCCCCGCCGACCCACTTCAAGATCTGGTGACAAAGAGCGACTCTGTTGCTCCACACTGCTCAAGTATAAGAATCTGCTTGCACAGCAAAGAATTAAGAAACAAGTTAACAGCTAGGGCTGCAGATATTAAATGCTTATTGCGTTTATTTTGTGGGAAATAAAAGTCGTTTTTAGTCCAAAAAAAATCGAAGATGTACAATCAGATTCGACAACAGTCCAATAGTTCAGAAATATTTTACTGAACAGAGAGGAGGAAAAGATGCTTTCTCCAGGGAATGCTAGATAATTCCCAATTGAGCCTATTGGCTCCCACACACACAAGCACAAACACATAGGAGACAAGAATGAGGATATTCATTAGGAGAATGTTGAACTCTAATTAAGCAAGGTGGAAGGGACTCATGCAGGTGTGGTTTGCACCTGCTTACTAAAACTCTCTCTTCCGTACATCGCAGCTGAGTTGAGACGGTAAGCATTGTGATGTCATGTTCGCCAGACACGTCTCCTTTGTTCCTCCACTGTCCTCCACTACAGCGGAGGAACAGAGGAGCGTGAAATGTGGAGTCCTGGGAAGCCTTCCAGATGGCGATCCACACAAGCAGAAGACACTAATCCTGCTTGACTGGCTGAAAAATATCTGTTGGCTGCCTCCCATGCTGACTGAACAAAACATACCTGCTACAGTAACAAATGTAAAACTCATCCATCCATTTGCTGTTTTCTGCTTATCCAAGGTCGGGTTGCAGGAGGTAACTGCACCAGGAGGGATACCCAGACCTCCCCCATGGTAGCACTCTCCAGCTCATTCTGGAGGATCTCAGGGAGTTCCCAGTCCACAAGGAATACAAAGTCCCTCTAGTAAGTTCTGAGTTCTTTTTATTATACTTAAAATATACAAATAAGTCGAAAGGGAACGATCACTCTTTGAATGTTAATCAGTAGAGAAGAAATTAGTAACAGTTGTTGCCAAGACTAGCACATTGTTCTACATGAAACAGTTTCTGTCTGCTGGCATGTCCTCGTTGGCTTAAAAACATGTCTTGGTTAAAATAAATACCAGCAGTAAATTCTTTTTGAATTGCAGATTTATAATGTAAATCATTTTAGTTTAATATTACATATAAACAGAATACCCCAAACCACCTTAATTGGCTCCACAGGCATAGGAACAGACAGACCTGTAGAGCTTTACTTTTTGGTTCAGGTCTTAATTCACCACAACAGTTTGGAGCTGTGTCCACTTTACAGCAGACAAGACCCGAATCAGTCATCCATCCACTGTGAAGAAGACTCCAAGATACATTAACTGCTCTGCTTGAGGCAGTCTGACTCCCAACTTGGAGGGAAGAGTCACCTTATTCCTGATGGGAAGTATGGCATCAGACTTGGCAGAAAAGAAAAAGTAAATCTGGTGGAATGTAAAACCTGCCTATTTTTTTGGGTGTGGTGCAGCAGTGAAGGATTCCCATTTATGGAGGTTTCAGCCCTCGACGCAGCTGTCCCCTGGTTCGAGTCCCCTGTGCTGCATGTCTTCCCCCTCTCGTCACCCCATTTCCTGTCACCTACTTTAAAAAATAAGACAAAATAAAGGCCACTAGTGCAACAAATCTTTTAAACTTCTACTTTTTATTTCTATTACAAAAATAAATTAGGGATTTTACCGCAATCCACTAATTTGCTATATCCTGACCACAGGACCTGCTCATATCACATCATCAACAGTCGTTATTTCAACAAGAATCCACTAGAGACCCATAATACAGCTGCTATGGCTTTGACTCTGGTCTAGGTCATCACCTGTTGCTACGAAGTCAAATCAGAGTCTGTCCATGCATGTATGTGCACATGTGTGTCTTCCTGTGCGTTAGAGAATGTCTTTTCAGTTGCTGCCGTTTGTTTGAACAGAACTGTGATGAAAGCCTAGACAAACACAAGGGAATGTCAGCAAGGGCTAAAGTCAATAGACCGAGCCTTGACAGAGCCAGGGACCCCAGTGAGAGATGCTACGCCCTCTGACACCACACCGGACTGTCTCTACATCATTGCTTTCCACTCAGAACACTGACAAATACTTTCTCTGATGCAGCATAAACAGAGCAAGGATAGTAATTATAAGACAGCAGAGGTAAAGTCATAAACAACATAAATGGGTCTTTTAAGCAAACAAGACAAAAGAACGACAAGAGAAAACACTGTCTGCAAACAACACTGCAAAAGTCTAAGCAAAATAAACCAGTTGTAATACTAGCAGGGTATGCAAATAGCAAAAACTCTCTATTCCTCACAACCTTCCTTCAACTTTAAGTGGACTAACTGATGCAGATAAAATATTCAAGGCAAAGCTCCACACACCCGCTTTGAATATATTATTGAGATTACAGCCTCGTATTTTTGGTCCAGTAATGTACTGTGAAGGCTGTGGAAGGGCAAATGGTGAAGCAAATATCTAGCGCTATTCAAGTCAGAGCTGAAGCTTCTCTCGTTTTCTCCTCTTTTTTATTGTCCATTTTAGTGTGGGAAGCAAGCAGAGCAAGCCTGAGTCCCTGTTGACTCAATATGCTGAGACGTTCTCCCTTTTAACTAGTGCTAAAGCAGGTATGAGCACTAATCCTAAGGGGTTAAATGGAGCCTCCTCTGGGGTTTCCCCATCCTGAGAGAGAAGGGGGCGGCTGCTGAGAGGGTTGAACGCTGCGCTTCAATGGATTTGGCAGAATATGGGCATCACTTTTAGAACTATGAAATAAATGGCTATTCAAAAATAAGTTCTATAGCCTTAAAACAATGCTTAAAATGATTTAATAAGGGATCTCAATACACATAGAATACAGCAGTCATACTGTACCTACTAACCTCACATTTTATAATCTTCTAACTATAACTTCAAAGTACTTTATGGGGATTTTATGTGATCAACCAACACAATGTAGTGCATAATTGTGGAGCAAAATGATGCAACATTTACCCAGAAAATTGTCTACAACGACTTCCATTCTGAAGTCACCTAGGTAATAAAGTCAATCTGTGTTTAATACTAATATAAATACAGTTGTTATCTGAAGGCCTCAGACGTCCAGTTTGCCATAAGCCCTGTAGGTGACACAGCAAACATGTGGAACAAAAATCTCTGGTCATATAAGTCCACAATTAAACTACTGACCCCATCCAGATGGTTATGTGAAGGAAAACTAACGCTGCATATCACTCTGAACACATCCTCCCCACAGTGTCGTGGTAGCATTATGCTGTGGGGACGCTGGTATGAGTTGATAGGAAGATAGAGGAAGATAAATACAAGGCAAATACAAACTGTAACAGAAGTTCACCTTTCAGCAGGACAACTATATTAAATACAGTCAGAGCTACAATGGAATGATTTAGAATGAAGCATATAATGAGTTAGAATGGCCTAGTCAAAGTCCGGACTTCTAATCTAATCAACAATCTATGGTAAGACTTTAAAATGTACGTTCACGTGCTCTGCAATGAAGTGTAGGCAAAAGGTCCAGTCTCCAGAAGTGCATACCTGGTGGAGACATACCCCAAAAAACATTTGCCTGCAAGTGCATCAAAAATATATTTACTGGCCCATATTCAAAATATTATGTGTGGTGAAAAACTACCACACACACTGTACACACTATAACAATGATAAAACATAGGAGCCAAACACTGTAGATGCAAAGCTCTCAAGAAATAAGTTAACATGAAATAAATGCTGCTTGTAATAATAATAATGAATCGCAGTGGAAAAATTGGGTCAGTGACTACACCAGATATAAAGAATATACCACATATTTTAAAACCAACATGTTGAGCTCTAAGGAATACAAACAAAAAACACACATTTGGTTGCACTAGTATCTCCTCTTCACATTGTTCCAGCCAGGAAATGAGAAAAGAGAAAGGGTTTTGAGGTCGGGAATTGAAACCCGGATGGCCGCATTGAGCTGGGGAGCCCGCTTTACCACTAAGCCAGCTCAAGAGCAGGAATCTTTCAAAATATACAAGATGCTGCACTGCGATGCATGACACACTGGTTAAAATGGACCAGAGAAACCGTTTTGCAAACGATAAAGTAAAAGTTTCTAAGCTGGTCATTGCCTCATTAAAAAACAAATGCATATTGGTTTGCCACTTCAAGCAGCTTTAGATGCTCACAAAAACATCAACAGAGGGGGCCCATTTCCCTTTCAAATTTATTTTCACACAAACACAGACAGCAGAACTGGCTAGTAACGTCTGGCAGCTCATCATTTACCACCTATGCTTTTTTTAAATTTTTTTTTTTAATGTATACATTTGCATCCCGTTATACCCTAAGTGACAAATGGTGTCTATCAGAAAAGAGTTCTGTTTCCGCAACACACGACCTTCTCAATCCACATCAAGCTTCAAAATTTCCTGAAACACTCTGGTTGTCTTTGAAGTGTCCGTTTGAAAACAGAAAAAAGAAAAACGTTTTCATGCTACTCTCTCAACTCCTTTATGTCACACATTGCAGTTCTGATTTTACCTCGTTTCACTCAACCATTGCATCATTTTAAAACAGAAAAAAGATGGTGTCTAGAAGCTGGGGAAATTCTCCTTTAGAAGTTCAGATAAACCAAACAAATCCCTCAGTGCAGCTTCAGGATAAGATGAAAATGGGTGACATTTCAAAATCATGTGATTGACTAAGCATCAAGGGTGGATTGAGCAGTGCCCATATGTTTACCATACATACAATGATCTAGTTTTGTAGGCACGTTTGCTGCAGGATCAGATGTGCATTAATGGAAAGTTTTATAACAAAGTTGTTCCAGCGGTAGATTGAAGCCAGGATGCCATTGTAAAAACTCATCACACCCAATTATATGTACAGTTCTTTATTCAGAAAAGTTCAAGTAATATATAATCTTGTTTTTATTTATATTTGGAAAAGAAAATCAATTATTGCAGATAAACCATAAAAAATGACAGTATTTTACTCATTAAAAGATGTGAAAACAGTTTTCTAACTGAGAAAAAAGTTAAGACACCCTACCCCCTTACAGCTTTAGTTAACCCCCATTTTGGGTTAAATAAAGTCACTGAGATGCATTTAGGAACCATCTACCAGTCTCTGAAATGAGACTCAGGAAAGTACTGCACTCCTCGCCTTCAGCTGTGAGAGGTTTCTTTCACGTTCAGCCTGTTTTACCCCACAGCATCTCAGTGAAATTAAGATCTGGTATTTTATTTCTTTATCCTCAGTAAGTCCTTGGTGGATTTGCTGGGAGGTTTTACGTCATTATCATGATGCAGGGTTCAGCACTGCTTCAGCTTTTTCTTTTACAGATGGTCTCACATTTTCTGCAAGCTCCCTCTGAAGCAAAGCCAGGTCCTGCTGCAGCAGGCAGCCACAAATCATAACACTTCCACCTACATGCTTCACAGTTGGTATGAGGTTCTTTCCTGGAATGATACATTTGGTTTATGCTAAGCATGTCCTCTGTTCTGGTGTCCAACTAATGAAGCTTGTCTACGTTCTCTCTGGCACACTTCCTTAGCTCCCATTAATGTTAAACTTATGCAGTCTCTTTCTGATTGACATGTACTTTCATATCAACAGCAGCAGAAACCTGCTACAGCTCCCATGATGACATTTTAGGGGTAACGGTCTTCTAATTGTGAGCACCTGGTGTGATATGCATGTGTGTAAATATAGCCACGAGTGTGTTTCTGCGGAGACTTCTGGTTTTTAAACAAGCTTCCTTATTCTAATGTAATTTTCTATCTGCTGTGTCTATTGTGCCATTTGGAGGTCAACTGAACATACCGTAAAAATAGAAGCACCTTTTATGGTTCTGTATACTTTAACTACTGTAAGTATTGGTTTACAAGTTTTTATGTTGTGGGTCGATTTTGAAATATTGGTTTCTTCTACCTGAATTTGTTCTTTTGTAATGATGCAAATTATTTTTACTCATTTTTTATTTAATAATTTGGAGAACCAGAACATAATTTTATATTTTGTCTGTATGATTACATAATTTCCACAAATTGAATCAGATTAAACAGTAACACTCAAGTACTCAATACCTAAGTTGCCTTTTTACAGAAAACCTTTTAACTCTTGAGTAAATTTTGAATGACTATTTTTTATTTCTACTCGAGCAAAAATATATTAAAGTACTGCTACTCTTAATTGAGCACAATTTTGGCTACTCTACCCATCTCTGAGGCTTTTTTTTCCACAACTGTACGTAAGTAGTTCATTCTGGTGGCTGTAGGCCTAAAAAGCAGAGCACCAAAATTAAGATTAAAAGCTATCTTAAAAGGTTTTGTATGTAAATGTGTTAAATTTAACCTTCCTAATTTAAAAGAGATTAATAAAAACATCAGCTTGACGCAGAGTTCAATTCACAGACCTTCACTCACAATCTCAGTTTTCCATTTAACTTACGCATGTGGTTCACAACTTCATCTATAAACACGTTGGAAAAACCAGCTGTGATATTGTACATGTGCTGACTGTTAAAAACAGGCTGATGACATCAGGACACCTGTTTGCACAGATAAAGAGACAAACACCCCGATCTGTGTAGATAGACTCTCTACCTGCACCGCAGTCCGCTACAGAAGGTCAGTAAAGGTAGGAAGAAGCATATGAGAGGAGATGTTTTCAGTGATCTAATCACATTGCTGTGGTTGATCTCGGGCTGACCCAAACCAGTTCTTCATAGTTTGTTGTGGACCTAATAGTGTAGGTGAAAAAACCCAGATTCACAAAGAGGATGAATCAATAACACTTGATGTGAAGAAAGGCAAATAAATGAAAGAAAAGCATTAACACAGGGCCTTTAACATGCACATTTTCTGATTTCGTAACTGTTAAGACAAGCTAACTGGTGCAAAATGTTTAAACAAAAAATACATATTTTATTTTGTATTATTTAGTAGTAGCAGTACTAGCACACATTTATGTATTTAAGTCAATTTTAAACAGAACAAAACATGTCTACACAGCTTTTGCATTTCTATCAATATTCTGGGAGGTGTTACTAGTCAACCATGAAAAGAGATCCAAATGAGATGCTTATTTCATAATTATACTACCTTGTCTAAAGTCATTTACATGGTAGTTACTATGAGAATATTTGTTGGGTTTTTTGCTTTGGAGGAGACGGGGAATAACATCTAAATATACACCGAGCATTACCTAATTTTATGCAGATGTAGATGAAACTGAAACTCTCTGCAACTGATCCTCAGTACCACCAGTGTAATACACACCTAATACACTCTTGGTCCTGTTGAAGGTTAACCTAAAATCACCCCAGCAACAGTGGATTAAAAAGGCTCTACTCCAGTTACTCCTATTATGCTTAAAATGTGTCATTCACAACTCTGGTACAGACACCTTGCGCTCTGGTGTTAATTGGTGGGTGGGTGCCTCACAAATATTTCTTTCAAGCGAGTAATAAATGTCTCCTCACTTCAACCAGTCTTTTTGATTCCCCAAACGCCTCTTACTGTAGGGCTCCTTTGAATGCAGCTCCTGGCTGCAGACTAGACATCTGATATCCAAGCCACTTGGGATGTGTGAAAGAGCGCCACTGTCAGACATTGAGACACAGATGCCAACATTTTTGTTGGGGCAACTGAAGGTGTCACCTGAAAACACCTTTAGGTGAAATTTAAGGCTCTGGCTTCCCAGTTTTTAAGATGGACCCACAAAAAGACCATACAAATGTCAACACAACCGCTCCCAGATCTGAGTGCAAGGTTCTTTAGTGCATAAACATGCTGTGAGTTCTGCAATTGTTGAATAAATAAAGATGAAAGGTTTTAAATTTAAAAAGAAAATGTTCATACCGTACAAACGGGAGCCCTGATCAGAATTTGTTTTGGGCATATTCCTAACCTAAGTCATTAGTCAATGCAGACCCAGCTTTATGCCTCAATAAATAATGCGATTTATATGTAGTAAAATAACACACACGTTACAAATTCATGTTCTTGACAGCAACATGTCAGGTATGGCCAGGGAAATTAAACTCTGCTTTCCAAAAATTGGGCAATCACAGTTAATTCATGATTTCACTATAAGGGTAATTGCTTTCTCACACAGGTTCAGACAGCTTTTCAGTTCATATATGAAATCATCATTTGAAAACTGCTTTGGCATTAAGTCAGGTTATTTCTGTCTGATATTAAAATTAGTTTAATGATCTTAAAACATTTAGGAGTGACCAAAAAAAGAAAGAAAGGATTAAAACTGTAATTGGACCAATACTTCATCACCAGATAAA
This sequence comes from Crenichthys baileyi, assembly GCA_036173005.1. Classification (NCBI taxonomy): domain Eukaryota; kingdom Metazoa; phylum Chordata; class Actinopteri; order Cyprinodontiformes; family Goodeidae; genus Crenichthys; species Crenichthys baileyi. The sequence continues at coordinate 32,788 of JAHHUM010001631.1, read as the reverse complement.
ACAAGAGTATTATCTAGTCTATGGGATGTCACCAGGTGATTTATATTGAAAGAAATTTAAACCCACAAAAAAATCTCAAGAGGAGGCTTTTGATGTTGATTTTCTGGATGCAATTAATTCATTGTGCAATCAGCCATGAGTAACAATTACTACCACTGATTTGCAGTAGACATTTGCATCTTTAAGAGCAACAACTCCCTTCAAAAAATTGATTTTTTAATTTGAAGAGTTTCTTGTTTAAAATCCGACTCAAAAAGGTCACCTTTGCTTTGAAAAAGTGTATTAAAAACATCAACTGATACAAGACTCGTGTCCTCCAAAGATAAGTGAGAACTTTGATCTCTCTGTTATCAGTTGAATCTGGTAGTGCAGTGTTTGTCTAAGAACCATACTTCCCATAGTGATCCAGCAAATCAGACACTGCAGCCTAAGAGTTACTGTATAATCTATGTTATCTTATCAATAGCAGGTTTGTTCCCTTAGATAACATTAGCGCCAACTTCCTCTCCCCACAAAACTTCGACTGACCTTTTTCAGTAAGACACATGGTATGTGTTCTCCATAGACTAAAGCAGCAAACTGAAGGAATTTGTTGTGTTAAAGAGTCAAAAAGCTGCAAGTTGTCTAAAAGATTGTGTCAGCATTTACACAGACATGTTTAGTCGGGCGGGAAGATAAATGCTAGAGTTTAACTACAGCTGGTAAAAGATGCTAAGTTGGCCAATTACAGTTTTAGTGCAGAAACAGTAAACCAGTTACCAAGCAGGACAACGGGCGCTTCAATTAGCCATATTGGCAATGTATGCTGAACTGAGAAAACATTGTATGGTAATTCTATCTTTTATCTTCTTTATTGTGCTGATTAGTGTAGTGGGGGGAGCGTGCTCCAACTAATCTGATCACAGAGCATTGTGTTTTGGGTCATTAACCAATGGGAGGTCCCCGAGGTTGACAAGTCGAGTCACCCCCTCCCTTTCTGAGCCAATTTGAGGCTCTCTCAGCCTCCAGTTTCTCTGTCTAAGCAGACAACACAACAGCAGCCACAAAAACAACCAACAAAAAACAAGAAGAGAAACAGCTGACTTAGATGTTTGCCTGTCTACATATCCATAGCCTGAATGAGTGCTGACCAAGGCCTCTGAGCAGCAGGACGCCCCCTGTAGTCTCTGCTGTTGTTCTTTAAAGATGAAGAGGGTCATCCTTTCCTTCACATCTGGAATTTCCATTAGAAAAGACTAGTACCTTACTGCATGGTGTGGTAGCAACCCATAGCAAAACAACATTCCATGTAACCGACATTTGCATTCATATGCATAAAGACTCCAGCTCTATCAGTCAAAGCTTTCTTTTACATTTTAGATTAAATCTAACATCTGTGTGTTTTTCGACATTTACCGAGTTGTGCTTTTGCTCTCTTTCTATTCATGTCAAACTGATTACATCCTTTCCAAATCAAAAATGTGAATACAGCAACAAAACTAACAGCACCTTCCATTCACGAATCAAAGTTAAACCATTTTGATACTGAAAGGCTGCTTTTCCGGATGAAAAAAAGAGCAGAAATGCAAAGGCCCAAAGCAAAGATCCCTGACAACTGCCTGCAGAGGGTGAATATGCAAATAAAGCAGAAGGTAAATGAAAACATAGCGGGGATTTGGCAGCTGGCTTTTAAATGTTCCTGTTAACTTGGCATTGGTTAAGAACATGTAAATGTCAATAATGAATTCAAGCCAGAGGGTGGGAGTAGAGGAGGAGCAATCAGTCGCTGATTCCCTCATGAGCCCTGAAGCAGTTTAAGGGTCTATTGCATTTTTATAAAAGGAACATCCATAACACTGAGCTTACATAGCACAAGTCCTACTGTCCATGTGTCCTCCTGAACAGTCCAGGAAAGTAGGACACACCAGCCAGTTAACTGCAAACCCCCATCTATCGACCGTTACACAGGCAAAAACAAGTTAATCAATTATCTGTTTCAATGCATTTGATGAAACAAAGAAATTAGGCTCAGAGAAATCTGATAAAGACAAAGTGGAAACTGACCTGTTAAAAGGTAAAATTAAGCATCACAGTAGGAAACAGTCGTAATGTTGTCTAAACACTAAAAGCAGCCAGACAGACTGGAGCATGTCCTTGGGAATGGAGAGCACCTTTCCCCCTTCAACAAAAGACCAACAGGGGCAACAGATTTCCCCCAGTCTTGAGATAACAGAAACCCAACACCTTCGTCCTCCAGTGGGGCTCTTTGTAAGTCTAAGAGGGGGGTCAATCAGCAGCCGCTGACAGATATGTCTGCAGTCGATTTAGGAGAGGAAGCCATGTTGAGGTTAGACACAGATTTCTGAGCTCTGTCCCCATGGAAGGAAGACACGGATCAGGCCAGGATGTCCAAGGCTGACCTTTTATCACCCTCAAGTCTCTGACAGACAACACCTGGAGTTAGGTTAAGAAACTATATTTTTAAACATGTGCTTTAGTTAAAAAATGAATAGCATACAGACAGGAATCTGGAATACCATTGTGTCGCAAACAAAAGTGAGAGTCACTCCAGCTGGAAAGCAAACAAATCAGAGAACCTCCAGTGGAGGTCTAAGTAGTTTTGGCAGATGCTCCAGGCTTAAGTGTCTGTTCAATTAGGTACTCCAGTTAAGATGGCAATCACGGTCTAAACCCCTGTGCTGCTGGGGCTTAAGTTGGAACACATTCCATCCCTGGCAAAATGTGAACATTGGGCGATGAAGATAGCCATTGAGCTTTTCTCTTGTTTGTTTAACACCCATGAACAGATCTGAGCATAAATTATCACTAAGATATCCAGCAAAAAAGCCAGCCTTTTCCTTTTAGCCAAAATAAAATATTACTGAGCCTCCAATTTTGCTTTAGACAGAGATTTTCCTTTGTGTTTCTTTCCTGTTTTAAAGCCGTCATTAATTATTACAAAGCAGCGTCCCTGTCGTGACAAACAGAAAGATATTTATGCATTCCCACAGCAAGAGAATACAAAACCTCTCTAATAAATCTGAGCGTTCACAGAAAATCAATCCAAACTCTCAAAGCACTAAAAGCTGGATTATAAAGGAAAGGTTTGGGGTAATTATCAAAAGGTAACAGTGACTGGCATACAGGAAAGGTGTCTCCACATTACATTGGACATTTTTTAGATCTCTGAGAGCCGATCCCTATAGACATCAATGACACAATGCTGTTCAGCAACAAATATACAGATTCCTCCATGGCAACACATTGTGTGGGACTGTATGGTTCAACTTATCAAGTAGCCAGAAGGGGGAAACCTTGGAGATGACGCAGGGTAACAGGGTGTTGGCCAGGTCAGACGCTCTTCTGTAAAAGCCCTGAACGGCTCATCTTTGCTTTGGGCCCAAAGGGAAGCAAACCTGTTGTTTGGCTTCACTTAAATAAGAAACCAAAAGAGGGTCAAGAGGCACTTCAGGTATGTGACAGCAGCTTACGCTCATGCTGTAGTAACCCACTTATGCATGTCCTAAATCTGCAGGTAGACTCATAACCAGAGAGCTACGTATACAGCGACTTGCAGAGGTATTGATACCTGTTTAACATTTTACATTTTGTCACATTACAATCTGAAATGTCATCGTATTTCTTGGGGGGTTTTGTCACAGATCAACAAAATAATTGTAGTAAAGTAAGGAAAAAACTATTTATGATTTAACATGTAAATAAAAATCTGTAAAGTGTGGTGTGGTTTTGTATTCAACCCCTCCAAATCAGATCTTTGTAAAACCACTTTTCACTGGAATAACAGCTGCAAGTATCTTTAAGGATGTTTCTACTCTTTTTTTTTTTTAATGATCCTTTTTTCAGCATAGCCCAAACTCAGTCAGATTAGATGGACAGCATCCATGAACATCAATTTTGTAATCTTATCATAGATTCTCAATTAGATTTAGGTCTGGTCTTTGACTGGGCCATTTTAAACTAAACATAAGCTTTGATTTAAACCTTTCCATTATAGTTGTAATTATAAGTTTATGGTTGTTGTCTTGCTGAAAGGTGCACCTTCATCCCAGTCTCCATTTGCAGCCTCTAAGGGGTTTTCTTCCAGAATTGTATTTCTCTGTATTTATCTCCACCCATCTTCCTGTCAACTCTGACCAACTAGTCTGTACCTAATAAAGATAAGCATCCCCACAGCATGATGTAGCCATTCACATGTTTCACTGTGGGAGCGCTGTTTTTCTTCACAGTGTTCTGAATTTAGGTCAAACGCTCAGTTTTGATGTCATCCGACTCAAGTACTTTTTTCCACATGTTTACCATTTTCTCTACATGACTTATGACCAGTGGCGATTGCTCTAAGACTGCAAGGGAAGCTCAGCTTCCCCTAAAATATCAAAAAATAAATGATCAAATATATACTGTTGTGTGTACATGTCATTGACAACGCGCTCAACTTTTGTTCAGAATCAGCTTCTTATCACTGGTAACGACGCGGCTTTCCTCTCACTCATTCCCGCAGCTTCACAGTGCTCTAAACAGAGAGTTCAATGGCGAAGCAAAAATGCTGGGCTTTGTCCCGCCCAGCGGACGTTCAGCGTCTCTGGGGGTCTATGGGCCAGTGGGCTGGCCCGGACACTCAGCGATCTTGAAATTGAGCTTCCCCTCCTTGAAAGACCAGCATCCGCCACTGCTTATGACACATTTCCAACTGAAAACCTTATGGCTTTCTTTCCTGTCAAATTTGTCTTCCACCTGAGCTGTAGACTACTGCAACTACTCCAGAGTAACCTTGTACCCTTTAGCTGCTTCTGTGATGAATGCTCTTCCTGATGCTGTTTGTTCACCAATATTCTCTCACCTTCAAAATATAAGTAAACTTCACAGAACATCTGGTTTTATACTGAGAGTAAATTACACACAGATGAACTCTATTTAACAATTAGGTGACTTCTGAAGGCAATTTGTTGCACTGGATTTTATTGAGGAAAATCTGACTAAAAACGGGCTGAATAAATTTGCACGGCACACTTTTTAGATTTAGAAAAAAAAAAAAAAAACCCCAGAGCTGCCACCCAGGCAAAAAATAATAAAAATAGAGCTACATCACATTATAATGGGAGAATGTCAAATATTTCACGTTCAGAAACATCAATCATTACATCTACATGATTCAAAAGGCTTCAGTTTGTCATAGTAGTCAAGATGCCACATTCATTTGTGGTAATATTTTCGCCAGTTTTGTCGTTGCTAATTTCTCTATAGGTCCAGATATTTCTGCAGATGTTTCACGGTACTCTGCATGACAACATAACCCACTTGAATGGAGTTCTGGTGGTGTAGTTTGCATCCACGGAGCTTCCCCTGACCCTCCAGTTAATGAATGACAAATGCTGCTACCTCATTCCGATCAGACTCATTCTTCCTCTTGTTCAACCCCATGTGTTTGACGTTCCTTCTCAGTGTCTTCATGATTATCACAGTACTGTCCAAGCTGCTGAATAACAGAAAAACATCTCCATGATCCGATCCAAGCATCAATTAGAACTTAAAAAGTTCTGATAGATGAGACTTTTTATCAACCACTTTACTGCACTGTCATCCATTTCATAATGTTATAAAGTAACCATATATTTTATTCAAATAATAAAATATATATTTTAATGTGAAACTTTATGGTTCGAACATTATAATTTCATGTTTGTACAATATATTACCACATTCATACATTTATATTGTAAGAACTTGAAAAGGTTTTTGTAATGGGATAAATACAGGGGTTAGACATTGAAACTGAAACACCTGTCATTTTAGTGTGGGAGGTTTCATGGCTAAATTGGACCAGCCTGGTAGCCAGTCTTCATTGATTGCACATTGCACCAGTAAGAGCAGAGTGTGAAGGTTCAATTAGCAGGGTAAGAGCACAGTTTTGCTCAAAATATTGAAATGCACACAACATTATGGGTGACATACCAGAGTTCAAAAGAGGATAAATTGTTGGTGCACGTCTTGCTGGCACATCTGTGACCAAGACAGCAAGTCTTTGTGATGTATCAAGAGCCACGGTATCCAGGGTAATGTCAGCATACCACCAAGAAGGACGAACCACATCCAACAGGATAACTGTGGACGCAAGAGGAAGCTGTCTGAAAGGGATGTTCGGTGGCTAACCCGGATTGTATCCAAAAAACATAAAACCACGGCTGCCCAAATCACGGCAGAATTAAATGTGCACTTCAACTCTCCTGTTTCCACCAGAACTGTCCGTCGGGAGCTCCACAGGGTCAATATACACGGCCGGGCTGCTATAGCCAAACCTTTGGTCACTCATGCCAATGCCAAACGTCAGTTTCAATGGTGCAAGGAGCGCAAATCTTGGGCTGTGGACAATGTGAAACATGTATTGATCTCTGATGAGTCCACCTTTACTGTTTTCCCCACATCCGAGAGAGTCACGGTGTGGAGAAGCCCCAAAGAAGCGTACCACCCAGACTGTTGCATGCACAGAGTGAAGCATGGGGGTGGATCAGTGATGGTTTGGGCTGCCATATCATGGCATTCCCTTGGCCCAATACTTGTACTAGATGGGCGTGTCACTGCCAAGGACTACCGAACCATTCTTGAGGACCATGTGCATCCAATGGTTCAAATATTGTATCCTGAAGGCGGTGCCGTGCATCAGGATGACAATGCACCAATACACACAGCAAGACTGGTGAAAGGTTGGTTTGATGAACATGAACGTGAAGTTGAACATCTCCCATGGCCTGCACAGTCACCAGATCTAAATATTATTGAGCCACTTTGGGGTGTTTTGGAGGAGCGAGTCAGGAAGCGTTTTCCTCCACCAGTATCACGTAGTGACCTGGCCACTATCCTGCAAGAAGAATGGCTTAAAATCCCTCTGACCACTGTGCAGGACTTGTATATGTCATTCCCAAGACGAATTGACGCTGTGCTGGCCGCAAAAGGAGGCCCTACACCATACTAATAAATTATTATGGTCTAAAACCAGGTGTTTCAGTTTCATTGTCCAACCCCTGTATGTATATTCTAATAACATGATAGTATATTGTACAAATATGAAAAAGCATTTTGTTAAAACAGTTGAGTTGTAAAGTAGGAACGTAATATATCTTTAGTTTCCTTTTGCCTGGGTGGCAGCTCTACTTCAACATAAAACACCCCCTGCAGAGATCATGAAAACTCTTTGATGAAATTCTTCATGGAAAAACTGAAATTCATCCCAATTCATCTGAAACATATCCGTAATGATTATTTACAGCGTGAAGCAAATGCTGACTGAGAGCCATATAATTTTTCTTATGTTTATCAACATGCTCACACATACTCAGCTCATTTTTTAGGGCCATTTTCTGACTTTTCTAGCTCATGGTAAGTGAACCTGTCTGCTTTTTTCTCCTTCCTTCGCCCCCCCCTAGTGCTCCTAATCGGAACTGCATCTTCCAGCACCAAGACAGAGACAGAGAGAGAGAGAGACTAAAAGAGAGAAGGACCTCCCCCCGATGACATCAGAGCTCTATTGAAGCAGCGCTAGAGGCGCACACAACTCCACATTTGTACTGAGGTCCACACTTGCGCTCATGTCCTCTCACAGCCAGTTGATTGTGTATTTGTGTGAGGGGGGCTACCACTGAAAACAGACCAGTGCTGCTACAGATAAACTCCAAGTAGCTCTAAATCTATGTAATTTAGGAGGCTTTTTTCTCCGTTTCCCCCTCTTGGATCTGCATTTAAATCTTCATTAACCTGGATTGGATTATTTTTATTTTTGCCCTCTTCTGAGCCACATTAAAAGAGGATACCTGTTACTTTTAATTTGGCTGTCTGGTTTGAGAGGTAAGTAATCTTTCTGCTGGTACAGCAGTCACTGTTGGAAGTGTTTCCTTTCCATTTGGATTTTCTCTTCGCCTAAATGAAAGTGATGCGGAATCCTCAGGAGTTGCGTGAATCTGAACTGATCATTTTCTCCAAGCGAATAATAAGGGGTCCTTTCTATACTGACAGGCGCAAATGTCTTCATACGTGTAATAATAAAACTGTGAGCGCATTTGTCTCCAAACTATTACATAAAGCGTCTCTTCAGCCTGCGGAGCTTTTGCAGAACACTAAATATATTCTTTCTGACATCAACCCAAGCCTTTTATTCCCGTGTCTACCACTTGCTGCTGCGATCCGGTGCAGAATCCCCATAATCGGTATCTCCAACAGAGACCACGAACACAAAATCACAATTGTTTCTCCACAATCACATTTTCTTCTCTTTGCACACCTCAAATATCCTAGCTTTTACGCACCGCCCAGTAAACTGCACGCATGCATGGTAATGGTTTGGGATGAATATGCAAACTTGGTAGGGATTAGCGGGGCTGCCTGTCTGGAGCAGCCTCAATGTCGCAGCCTGAGAGGACACCCCGGTGCGCTGCTGAAATTGCAGCGCAGATCCCGCGGAGTTGGACATGAAGGGGCAGCTGGGGAGACCTTATACCGCCTAAACGCTCGTCCTGCGTCGCTGCCTGGAGTTCTTCTTGCATCGGTTTTGATTTGCGCAAATCAATTAAAAAAATCTGCATTATTGACTAGTTATATTTTTAAAAAGGCGTGCCATGCAACGCGCAATTTATATGCAAGTTTATACGCAGCAGGTCGCATACAAGTAAGCAACATACATACACAACTATTACTGCACAGGTATGGATCCATAAAGCGAACAAATTTTGCGCTATTCTCCCTTCATCCAAACTGATATTTATCCCATTAGTCCAATACAATATAGCGGCATACCTATTGGCAACACCGAGGCAGGGCCAGTTGTTAATCCAATTTAACAGAGCCTTTTATCTTCATGAGACGATAAGGTCATCCAGGCTCTAAATAATGACCCTGAGGCTTTGCACAAACTGTGCACCGATTTCTGCTCACAGCAAACTTCTTGCTTCTCTTTCAAAGCAAAGCAACGGTGCTTTCCCTTGTTTTCAGTATGGAAAAATATAGCCCGTTAAACACGGCAGTCAAGAAGACAGGCCCAGTTCTTCACTGATAGCCTGCCTGAGGCTAACGTCCCCAGTCAGTTGTTTTTCAGAGGGAACTCACATGGAAGATTAACAGCTAACCAGGTCACAAAAGATGGAATCATCTAATTCTAGAAAATAAAGCATACAATATATTTTTATACCCAGTTCATTGGGGAATAAAAAGGCATATTATAGATTTAGAACTGCAGGCCCCATTCTAAAATAGCCTAATCCAGTTCTCTCATATTTTATTTATGCACCAATATGTATTTTTTAAGTAAGTTTTCCGAGCTTTAAGAGAGAGATTTCACACATTTTGTTAAGAATAAGTAGAAAGTTGATAGCAGACCATAAATGCTGTGGGAATGCCTCGGATAAAACAGCAGGGAGGTTAACAAATCCCTTTATTTTGGGAAAGGTGTCCGGCCTGAGCCGAGATAGGTTTCTAGAGCTTAACAGAAGCATTCATGTCTCGGTGTTTGCTTGTCAAAGACACACACACACACACACACACACATATATACATACATACATACATTCATTTCATCTTGCAGTGCCTACCACCCCCATGTGGGGAAAAAACAATTGCAGCTGCTGCAGATCTCTCCTTTCAGCCTCCTACAAAAGAGAGACCCCCGTCTGTCTCGGGCCTATATGTTATTAATGGGCCAGCCAAAGTATCATCTGTTCAGCCTATTTAGAGATAGCACCAGGAGGCCACATACCAAATCTGAGAAACATTCAGAGATTTTTCTCTTCACCCAGTTTTTTTATATAGGTATAATTTGTGTCACTTAGATGTTGAATGAGATTATGAACGTTCTATTGTGCTTTGGCAGCACAGCAGACCCCTGCCAGGTTCCCTGACACACAACTGACTAACGTCTTTGTCCAAGAAACAAGGTTTTTCTGCACTTTGAAACACAAACAAGTTTAAAACTATAACTGACAAACTGGCTTTCATACCAGGTTACTTTTACTTGCCCATTACAAAAACATGTACATATCATTTTAGGATAATACACTCATAAATAAATTATGTTTTCCACTTTCCTTGAAAAAATCCTATCTGCTTAATGTGCCATTTTGCACATGCACATGTTTTTGGACCGCGTTCTGGAGAAGTACAGAGACCCAACAAAAACTATATCTGTGCAATCAATCATAATTCAAAATTATATTGTGAATTAGAGTGAATATCAGCACAACATAATAACAGAATTGATTTCCCAATGGAGAGCTCTACTGTGGTTCAAAATTAATTTCAGAGGTCATGAATAATTTATCAGCCAGCCATTACAACTTCTACACAGCTCTTTCCTTTTTAAATGCAAGCCTACAAAAATATTCAGTGTCTTACTAAAGCAAAAGTCATCATGCTCTCCAATAATTTGACAAGCATGAAATTGTTTCTGTTTGAGTTTTTTTGTAGCTTTTCTTGTGCAGCATATGACTCCAGGGCGCAATGTCCTCATCTCTATTATTTCAGGCTAATGTACATTTGTGTGCATTCAGCTCACAATGGCTATCAGTGTCCAGCTTCACGCCTCTCCTGCTCTTCCCCCCTGTAAACATTTTTCCTCCACAGTGGTCAATTTAACTTTGCCAGTTCAGATTCAATGAAGCAGACTCCACTTTAGCTACTGAGATCCCCCTCTCGTCATGGCAGAGCTTATCAAAACGACGGAGAAAGACATCATTACAAAAATGAAATAAAATTGAACACAATATACATAAAGATGGATAAAATTGGGGTTTTTGTAGCAGGTTAATGCAATAAAAAGTGTTTCAATGATTCACCTCTTGAATAAAAGGTTTTGTTACATTTTCTAAAAGTTTTAAAAAATAGCTCCCCCCTCTCTAAGGCTTCACAGTCCACATGCTTGCCTTGAAGCAAACAATGAAGAGGGGCCACTCTCCTGAAACCTGATGAGTGGAGAAAAAAAATAGGGGGAAAAGTACCCAGGCCTGGATACGCTCCGTTAAATTAAGCACAAACTTGCGCAACGTAACATACCAATAATCAACATTAGATTAAATAACTGACCCCTTTTGTCTGTTTTTTTCCAACTTGACCTAAAGCCAGGTTATATCGGTCAAATAAAGCACGGAACTAAGGCAGGCATGGGCCAGTATGAGATTCTCATGTCAGGATAACCTTGAGTAAAAACAGAATAGCAACAATAATCCCTACTGCTGTTCAATACAGTTATAAAGTTATCTTTAACAGTTATTTTAAAACAACAGCAGGTACCAGCAAAATATATTAGCTCTCAAGTGAGTATTATACATTTTTATTATTCTGCTCTTTATAGGGTAACACTGGAAGTACAGCATGTTGAGTATAACAGGTTAATACGTCAGGCTTTCCGTTGTACTTTTAAAACAGTGTTACCTTAATAAGATTGAGGTGTGCTGCTTCTTTAGTTTCAACAAAGGTTTTAGCAACCTAAATTATTTCCTACCAGCCAACTTTGTCTTTCTTGAGAGGAAGAGGAAATCTTAAGAGTGTTCTATTAGCCAGCTCATTGGCAGGGTGCAGCAACATTTGGGGGAGAGGGAGCTCTGTATTAGTCTATATATTAATCTCCATATATTTAAAAAATAAAATAAAATAAATCACTCTCCAGCATCTAATTAAAGGGATGTTACACCCTAGGAACAGTATTTTAAACTGTCACTTTATAAGCAAAGCATACTGTTTTTCGTAAAATGCTAAAATGTCAAGCATTTAAATCAAACTGTATACTTAGTATTATTCAGGAAATGGAAATCTTATTTGAAAAATCACATTTCAAATTGAAATAGCTCAACTAAGTGCTGCATTAAGAGTTCATTCCAACAGACTGATACAGCATATCCCTCTATCATCCTGCCATTTTCGAAACTCCATTACTGTATTTAATCTTTTTTCCCCTCATCAGACTCCCTTATTCCACAAGTTACTGGAGGTCGCATCTGGTGCTTTTTTCCCCAGACTCTAATCTACTACTAATGTAATACTGGACAGAGAGAGCCCATGTTTAGATGGAACAGAAGGCAGGGGGGCTGTTATTATGAGACAGCATCTCAGGAGTTGTAATCGAGTTACAAGCCTCTCAATTCCCTAATCTTCTCCTTGTCAGGGGTTACAACTGTTAAACGGCAAGGCCTCTTGTTCCTAATTTACCTTTGAATGTTTTACAGCGCACAGTTGCAGCCATAAGGGCACACGGACAGTTACAGAGCTATTGTGTTCTGAGAGGAAACGTAACATTTTCTTTGGCGAAGGAAATCTATTTGTGCGAGCAGAAAACGGCTTTTGGTGTGTGTAAGCAGAGGATGGGGTGGGCGTATAGGGTCACATGAAGTAGCTGGGAGCAGCCTGGTGGGCTGAAACACCCATCCTCTTCTTGATATGAAATTCAAATGGACTTCATTTGTCACTGTTGCTTTTCATAGTGTGAGTAATTACACTAAGCTCTGACAGGATCTGTTTTTGTCTTGCGTAAAAGAATTTGGACAAACTGCTTTATTTTCAATCACAGGACTGGTTCTCTTGTAAAATACTTCGAGCTCAGCTATGCATTGATGCGGAGAGAGAAGGGCACATGAGCTCCACCCTCCTCTATTGTTAAGTTTGGGGTCTAGATCACAGATGTGTTTTGCATGCACAAGCATTCTTTCCTCCATCTCCATAGAAAAGATTTGGTTATTTAGAGTAACTGGGGGTAAAAGGTCAGTGGACTAAAAGGCAGTGAAAGAGGGGATTTTTTAAATCTAAAATTATACAGCAGTTTTAAGACGGTTATATGACTATAATTCAAATGAAATCCGATTTATGTTCATTAAATGTGTTAAAACTTTGATTTCCCACCACTTTATCTATGGTTTTTACACTTTCACAGCCTGTACTTCCACACACTTCTTTTGAGAAAAAGGACATATGCCTCAGTTACAAAAAGGAAATAATTCCCTTTTTTTGGTGGATTCAAAACTACAACTGGCAGATTCGGATCTGAAAGAAAAACTGAAATCAGTATCAACCAGGAGAAGGCTGATCGGTGGATTTCAATACGGCATTTCTCAAAATAAAGTTTAATCCACTGGAGTGTTTTAATAAAACAAAAAAAAAAATCCTGGAAAATCTTTAATTTTATCTACCACCCATAATAATCCGGTACATAAATATTTACTGTCTGGTTTAGATACATTAGTGTAGGTTTGTAAAGCCCAACAGGAATCTGGAACCTAACTTTACATTTATCAAACCATAAAAAACAAGATTTTTATTTGGAAAATGCTAAAATGCTAGCATTAGCATTATGGTATCAATAACGTGAGGCATTATGGTCAAATTAGCTTGTATGGTAGTGATGGCCAAGAAGCTACAAATTGCACGCTAGGTAATAGCAAAGCATATATTGTTAGTGGCTAGAAACAGCAAATATTGTAGTGTTAGCTAAAATACTAGCATTAGCTGAAATTGCAATATTAGCATTTCAGTTATCAATAGTGAACATCTTTATGCTAAAGTTAGATTCGCCAATATGCTAGTATTGGCTAAAATGCTATAATAAATTCCAAAAATATTTAATTTTTAGATTTTTTTGTCCACTAAACATTACTGTTGTGTTATTTTTCAGAAGACTGCCCCAGGTGTGACAAGGGTACAGGATGACTCAAGCTGCAAATGCATGAGGGAGATTGGGCTCACAAGGATAAGCAACTCGTCTCGTTTTGCACCCTAGAGAAGAAGGGGGCACTGGTTATCTGCTTCAGGAAAAAGATCTTGAGCCTTGGATTAATGTGTGTACTGGCTCAACAAGGGAGCAGAGATTCTGGGTTACCTGAAAACACGAACGACACAAGCAAACAGGCCAGAATTGAGCCTGCGGCCAGGGGGATTGGCATGGCTCAGACCGGCTTTGTGTCAACCCATCATGTCTGACGGGCCTGATGGCAGGAAGGAATCTTTGCCATCCAACTCACGGATCTCTATAAAAACACAAAAAAGCCTAACAGGCTGTTATGGCTGTTGAACCTGACTACAGCAACAGCCGTCAGGATTTCTAATATCACCTAAGGGTGCGTGTTCTTTTTTAGCAAGAAGAGATGCTTTTTCTGCAGGCTTATCTGCCATGGCAAAAGGCATTGAAAGAATGAGCCTTTGACAACACAGAAGAGGTCATCGTCCAAACAAGGATCAGCTCGGCAAATACTGACCAGGTCAGGATATCACCAAAACCCCTGCCCCCCTTGGACAAACCTTTTCTTTCAGTGAGGATAAGAGCATATTTAAGAAGAAATCTTGATTGGATTTTTCTTTCGTTGGAAAGGATTTATTGCCTTGTCTAAATCAGGTATGGTAAATAAAGATTGCTTTGTGTCTTTTTGCTTTATTCACAGGATCCCTGTTTTAAGTTATATCAAGATAAAGAGATGCCACAGTTGGAATGCACAGTTAAAGCCCAATTTATTCTCGGTCTGATTAAACATTTTTTTCATTTAGGAAATGTAATCCCTTAAAATAAAGTCTCGATCAGCTGCAGCCAAGATAACCAACATGGTGGTGCATAAAAAAATTACAAAGCTCAAGTTTATCTTCTGATCTGAAAAGGCGGACTAAAAAACAGTTCAAATGTAGTGCAAATGTAAGGACATTTTAAAGTTTTTACTGCATGAAAAACCGAGAGTTGTAAGTAACTAGTTAGAGCCAAGACACCAAATGGCATAAAAAGCAAACCACTTCATCAATATTCAATGCATAGTTTCACAGTGGGATCAGTAACAACACGAATATCTAACGTTTTGCTTACCTGTGATGTGAGTAGCAATTAATGACAGCCTTGATTTAGTCAAGCTATACAACAACTTGGGAAGTTATGAACAAAAACCCAAGATAGGTTTTCAATACCAAAAGCTTTAAAAGGTTTAAAAATTGGATGTACTTGGAAAAGCTACATGACAACACAAATTTCAGTGAACCTTAAGATATGCCTTTACTCTCTAATCCTCAATCAATTCATATCAGTCAAATGGAAAAATGCAAAATGATTCTCTCAGCAGTTACTTAATCAAGAAAGTGCTGTAGGCAGCTTTTCAAACCTGCAGCAATTACAAAAACTTGAATTTGGCTTGCTCTCACAAGGCCTTGTCCATTAATCTGCTTTTTCTACATTTTTCCCCAGGGTCTTTTGAGTGATTAGGCTGCCAGGATACGCACCTTCAATATGGTACGTCACTGCAAGTCCTTTGTCCTCTTCCTCATAAGGATTGGACTGCTGCTGGGTCTAGCTAATCCCTTGGTCACCTCTGCCTCATGTCCCTCAGCCTGTCGCTGTGACAGGACCCTCATATATTGTAACGACCGTGGCTTAACTTCCATACCTACGGGGATGCCTAAGGATGCTACAGTGCTCTTTTTGCAGAACAACCGCATCAAGAGTTCGGGCATCCCCACAGAGCTCAGTAGACTTGTAAATGTGGAAAAGATCTATCTTTACTGCAACAATCTGGATGAGTTCCCAACTAATCTTCCACTTAGACTAAAAGAGCTCCACCTGCAGGAGAACAACATCCGGATGATTACCCATGCCTCATTAGCTCAGATTCCTTACATTGAGGAACTTCACCTGGATGATAACTCTGTATCAGCAGTCAGCATAGAAGAGGGGGCTTTCAGGGACAGTACTTACTTGAGACTGCTTTTTCTCTCCCGAAACCACCTGAGTACCATCCCAACAGGCCTACCCATGAGCATTGAGGAGCTGCGCTTTGACGACAACCGCATCTCGTCCATCTCAGAGCAATCGTTGCAAGATCTCATCAATCTGAAACGGCTAATCTTAGATGGTAACCTGCTGAACAACCGTGGCATTGGAGAAATGGCTTTCATCAACCTGATCAACTTGACCGAGCTGTCACTGGTGAGGAACTCCCTGACTTCACCGCCGGCTAACCTGCCAGGTACCAGTTTGGAAAAACTGCATCTACAAGATAATCACATAAACCGGGTCCCACCTGGGGCTTTTGCCTTCCTAAGGCAGCTGTATCGCCTGGACCTGTCTGGTAACAACCTAAGTAGCCTCCCACAGGGTGTATTCGAAGATTTGGACAATCTCACACATCTAATGCTGAGAAACAACCCCTGGCAGTGTACTTGCAGAATGAAGTGGGTGCGGGACTGGTTGCGGTCACTGCCGTCAAAGGTGAATGTACGTGGCTTCATGTGCCAGGGTCCAGATAAGGTCAAAGGCATGGCTATTAAAGATCTGACCACAGATATGTTTGACTGCACAGATTCAGAACTGTTCTCTACATACGAGACAAGCACAGTCTCCAACAATTTACGCCCATCACAGCCCCAGTGGCCCTCGTTTGTCACCAGAAGGCCTGTGGTGAAAGGGCCTGACATCAGTAAGAATTACCACAGCACTACCAGCTCCTCAGGCAGAAAGATCATCACCATCAGTGTGAAATCAAGTAGTGCAGACGCAATACACATATCATGGAGAGTGTCACAACCCATGACTGCCCTGCGGCTCAGCTGGCTAAAGCTGGGACACAGCCCTGCCTTTGGCTCCATCACTGAGACCATTGTGCAGGGAGAGAGGACAGAGTATCTGCTCACTGCACTGGAGCCAGACTCTGCCTATAGAATATGCATGGTTCCCATGGAGACCAGCAATATTTACCTGTCAGATGAGACCCCCGTTTGCATCGAGACAGAGACTGGACCTCACAAATCCTACCAACCGACTACAACTTTGAATAGAGAGCAGGAAAAAGAGCCTTATAAAAATTCTAGTCTGCCTTTGGCTGCCATCATCGGCGGGGCCGTGGCTCTTTTGGCAATAATCATGCTGGCACTGGTGTGCTGGTATGTGCACAGGAATGGGTCGCTTTTTTCCAGGAACTGCACCTATAACAAAGGTCGCCGGAGAAAGGACGACTATGCTGAGGCCGGCACTAAGAAGGACAACTCCATTCTGGAAATAAGAGAAACTTCTTTTCAAATGATACCTATAAATCATCTGCCCGTGTCCAAGGAGGAGTTTGTGATACACACAATTTTCCCACCAAATGGCTTAAGTTTATACAAAAGTCCACACAATGAGAACAACATTAACAACAGGAGCTACAGAGACAGTGGAATACCAGATTCAGACCATTCCCATTCATGATGGTGCACACGGACATTCAAGAGCAGTGTGCGAATAAAACAGAGTGGCGAGACTTTTACAAAACACTGGATATATGAGACTAAGGAAGCAATGTTCTGTACATTTGCCATATAATTTATATTTAAGGACATTTTATGAAGATGGAGAAGATTCCAATTGCAGGCTGTCACTGAACTATCAAATGCAATTCTATATTTTAGGGATTTGTAGTAATTTGTACTGTATTTCCTTTGCTTAAGGTTACCAACCGACTAAAGAAACTCTGTGTTCTATTAAGATATGATGACTTGTCAACTGTGAAAGTGGGTTTTCATTGCTGTGTTGAACAATCAGACTTTAGGAAACCTTGTAGTATAAGCACAGGTCATTCTTTTAACTTTGTGGCTGTTAGAAAAACAAAAAGGCAAAAAAATGACAAGGCAAGTAATGTAAGGCACAGAAGACCACCAGTTCACCAAGCAGGCGCATTAAAGGATCTTAAAGAATGAGCAGAGAGTAGCTATCTCCACTTACTATGGACCAAGAATTTTACTCTTGTATTCACCTAATGTGTGGCTATGAATAATCTAAAATGAGGTGCCATGATATTTTTATTTCTGCTTTGCTCCGTGTGTCATTTTGTTATGTTTTGCAGGTAGACGAAACACAGCAAAGCAGGGTTCCAATGTATCTGATAGGATTGTAGGCCACAGCACAGGGCATAAAGCACATCAATCTCAACTAAGTAGACATGTCAGGCTGAACCCCCCCATCTACTCTATTCGTAGAATGGCCAAATGACAATGGCGGCATCCTTTAGTACTATGTACCATACGTCATTATAGTCTACAGGCCAAAAAAAGCCCGAACTCCTTGGCTTTGATGGAATTTACCACCGTGTCAGCAACTCTATACTCCCCCATGAGTATTATTTTGTATTATTTTTCAAATGGACACTTTTTTTGTTGCCACAATTTGAAGTTGATGGTTCTTTACAATTGAAAAACCAAAGTGCATTTTATGCCCTTTGGCCAGTCTTGTATGTGCCTTGATCTAATGCTTATTGTATTTAGCTTTTTAAGAAACCAGTGACTTTTTTTCATACACACTTGAATATGAGAAATATTGGTCATTAAAGAATAAAAGTGGACAAAAAAGACTTTTCCCTGTCTTACATTTGAGTACAACAAAACCTCACTCAGATTAAATTTCTTTCCAAGTAAAGATATCTCACAATGGATATGACCTCTAGGATTATTATGATTACAATAATTTTCTATTTCTATCCAAGTGCCATACAGTCAGAGAGGCTGTAGGGGTCAAATGTATCTTATTCATATCTCAAAATACCAACTAAAAACATAATATTAAAATGCTATGCTAGGAAATTAAAAACATAACCAATCCCCTTTTTATCGTTCATGCATATTTTTGCTTCTACAATACGGAGCGGGATATAATGTGAATTCACGCTTGTACCACCCCACAAGCAGAGCAACATCTGCTTGGGGCTGCTGCAAGTCATCTGTTACCTAACTACTGGTCAGGAAGAAAGATATCACAGTGGGGCAGAAATTGGACTGTGGAGACACTGGACTCCAGGGTTTGATAAACCTCCCAAGCACCCAATGGGTCACCATACGGGTGAATTTAACACATTCGAACCCACGAGGATCTCACATGACATTGTTTTTAAAGTTTAAATGTTATAAACAAAATCATATTTCTTCCAGTAAGCCACCACAATCACACATTCTCAGGCTTAAACCACCATGAAGCCACCAGTTAAACTGAAAGAAGCTGCAGAGAGCTGCAAAGTCATCCAGACCTCAACTTACATCAAAAGCCTGACCTACACACAGAGTATATTTCCACACTTTGCAACCTTATAACCACAAACTTCAGTGTGTTTTATTTCGACTTTATATGACAGACCAACACAAGCATAACCCCAGTAAGATCAGTAAGAAGTTTTTGTGTACGCATTTTTTTTTAGCTACGCTGTGTCCATTCAATAACACTTTACCGTACAATACAATAGGTGAGCTCTATTTACCAAACAGGTAACTCCGAAAGGCAAGTAGTTGCACTGAATTTTATTTAAGGCTGAAAGTGAGGCATAAATCTGTATTCAGCCCACGAGTCACTTATTATAGTCAATTAAATTACCAGTTGGATGTTCTTCACGAAACAGGTTACTTCTAAAAGACAATTTGCTGGCCTGGGTTTTTCTTACTGGCATTAGAGTAAAGGAGGTTGAATACAAAAGTACATAATTTTTTTGGAAAAGTGTTTTTTTTAAGTTCTACTACATCCACACAAGATTAAATGCACTGAGGTTTGTGGTTGTAATATGACATGTTCAGGGAAGCTGAATACTTTTGCAAGGCACTGTATATCACATTAACTGAGTATAAAACTAGTTTGTTTTCTGGAAATCAAATAATGATTATATCATTACCAAGAATAATTGGTTAAATAAGAATGCTGTTCCTTGGGAACCTCAGTTTTATTTTACAAATTAAATATTTAGATAAGGTCAGAAAATGTGTCGCCCAATACAACATATAATAAGCAAAATGTGTGTTCTAATTGGTTTTACATAGTTTACACTAAAGAAAAAAGTCTGTTATCTTCATATATCCAGTACTGGCTTAACAAAAATATATCAGCAGGTCTCATTACTATCAGAGTGTCACTAATGAATAAGGGGGCTCTACAGATGAAAACTGTTGGAGTGTTCCAAAGTTAATTATGAGAAACTATTAAAAAGTTTGAAGAATGATTTCTGAGCCAGAAACGTGGTTCAAAGTTGCAAAAACTGTTATTTTAATCAGAAATCTTTTGTATTTTCTTTTGTGCGTTTAGTCAAGTTAACAGGTTCGTACCAACTCAAGTCTATTGATCACTTTGAAGAAACTGGCATTTTATTCTTACACATTCACACCTGTGTGACAAATAACAGCTCTGCTAAATTCTGAAAAGAACATTTTAGTGTTCAGATTTTGGCTAAGAAAATAACACATAAAACAAAAGAACTTTGGGCAAGTGAGAGACAAAATTAATGAACAAGACTCTTTACAACCCTCTGTGACCTCACTTATCACTCATGACCCCTGATCCATCTGTCCCTTTAAACCATTCTTTAATCACTGTCAAGTTCTCACTGAGGTCAGACAATCCACTAAACAACAGAAGCTGCCTGAAGCATTCGTCTCTTGTGTGATACACACAGCTTGCTGATGTTTTTCCTTTTATGTAACCCAGCGATTAAAGCTAATGGGGGCAGCTGCACTGTCTGCCCAAGCTTCTGTTATTCTCATTGTAACACTGTGGTCAGTCAATCGGTCACATTTGCATTCCTATAGATGCCTAGATATACGCACCCCTGGATGACCTCGCCGTTTCTGGTAGCTGTGCATGGTTTCTTTCCATCAGCACCATTAGTTCAATCTAAAAGTACAATCCATTTGACCCTTTGACTCATTAGAGGTCAGGGAGGTCAGGTCAGCCTTGGTTCAAAGATCTCTAGAGATGAAAAATTGATGTACATCAGAGACTCTGATAAGCAACAAGCCCACTATTAGGATGATCTGCTCAAAAAAGACCTTATGCCTTTTATTATACAGCGTTCCCAACAGTGATGACTAAAATTGTGGAGATAGGCATTTCAAAGAAAAGTCCAACGTTCTATAATTATTTCAGAGCTTTTAGGACCCAACTAAAAGATGATGACAGGGTGAGCCAATGCTTCAGAGGTATATCTAAGAGGCATGCATGTGAAAAGAAAACGTGGTTTGGTTAACACCTCCTCATGAAAGATTACAGCTACATATAAGCAACTGCAATCATTGTGGCAATACCAATATGAGCAAAATCCCAATCACAAATGACTGCTTGAATGCAATATTTGCACAGTGATCATATTTCAAGCGCCAGGCATTCATACCCAGCATGCTAATAACATATTTGGCTGATCAGATGGAGTTTTCCTACCCTCGATGCACAAAGCTGATACAGTTTTTTTGTAGCAGAGATGCTATTGAGCAGTGGGAACATTGTGATAATGAGGGTTAATCACAGCAAAATCCTCTTTTCAATGTTCCATATTAATATTCCAACTGCATGTTTTCCTTATAAACAATAGCCCCTTCATCTCTTTAGAGACAGAATGTACACTGAACAGACCTGTTTAGTGATCTTCTAGAGGAGAGAATTACTATTGTCAAAAATGCAACACCTCAAGATTTCCACTGATTCTGTACTTGCCCCTCTAAGTAATTTAGCATATAATGCGTGTTTATCTAAAGACTATAAAACAACAAAACTGTGATGTAAAAGCTCTGATATGATCTACCCTCAGGGTGTCTCTTTTTTTCAGTGGCAGGATGTTTTTTTCTTTTTTGTTCAAAGCTGTTTTCATTGTTTTTCTTACTGAAACAACTAAGAAACAAGGCAGAGCAGGTCGTCTATGCAGCTCGGCTACATTTCCCTTCACGTAGGAAAGAAGGGATAAAGAAAAAACACAATTAAGCAAGCAAAAAAAGAAACTTTTTTTTAAAACTTTTTTTAAACAGATAAATAAAATGTAACCCTGGAGCTATTTCTTAAAACAGAGTAATGTCCAAGTCTGAGTACTTTTTGGCAACAAAGTATCCCTTAATACAGCTGTTGAGATATGTGAGAGGATTTCCATCAAGAGCAGGACTACAATATATTCCTGAATGACATTAAAATGTTCCACAAATTTAAAATCTGACTTTCTTTCAAATTAATGTGATTCTGTTCTGTAATTGTATTTGCATTTATAATAACTTAAACTACAGCATGGGATTATATTGAATTACACCCACGTCTACTTTGAAAAGTAGATTTTGGTTAATTTAAAATTCTTGAAATGCTTGAAATAAATCAGCATTTTAATATTCTTGATATCCTTTAGAACTGAATCACCAAACTAAATAATCCTTTCAATAAAATTTTAATCTTAATTCAAAAATGGAAAGTGACATTAAATTAAAATATTAATCACACCATTATGTGGCAATTATTATGATGACAAAAGTGTCAGACTTTTTGCAAAAACGTCTATCAATCCATACAGCCAGAGCCCTACAGTTGCAAATATTGCTCATAAAATAAAGCTTTTTACTTTTTACTACAAAAATTGTGGTTAATCACATTTTGAAAAAGAAAGTGTTCATTAAGCTCTAACTGAATCAACAGTTGAAATATAATTCAAACAGCAAAATAACAAATTGTACCAAGCCACTGGGGAAAGTTTATTGTTATTTTTTCAGGATAACTAATTATTATAACTTGTTTCACCTAGTATATAGCAACAAAGAGAATACTGCTGGAAAGGAATATGATTCTTAAATCTATCAGAGGGCACATCATTAAATTAAAGCTCCAAAAACAAGTTTGAAAACATCCAAAATCTTTGTTAAATAGTACAGGAACTGAATCATGAGCTTGACACAATTTTAAAAGGAATGCATTAGATCTTTGAAATATCTCGCCTGCATATGTTGTAAAACATCAATCAGAATCTCAAAGATTGCCTTTTGACTTTAATGTATAGACAGCTGTAAAGGTTTCTTTCTAAGAAATAAGCCATGGTGCGTTTCATATTAACAACTGGTCTAATAACGTTTCTTTGAGGTAACTTGGTACATTAATCAAAACCTCTTTTATAAATAGCTTTGATTTGACGACAAATACCAAGTGGCTTCTGCAAGTGGATGAACACTTTAAAAAACAGAGTACTTGAAAACTGTCACTTCATCAGGTGTTTGACATATTTTTGCTTAAGTCTATATATTTATCCACATGTCATTTATTTTTTCTAAATACTGATACCCTGACGCAGTGATATTTTTAATTCATGTAATAACGTGAGAATCTCATGCCAGCCCATGAATAATTGCATCTGACACTGAAGGACTAACCCGTGTGAATGTCTCCATCTGCGAGTGTTTTCAGTTTGCTTGTAATAATTAATGCTAGTTATGATTACTTGTGCTTTCATGTGAACCAGTGCACACTGTCCCTACATCTAATTAGCATAAACAATCATACATGCATATTAATATAGAGTATCCTGAAGAAAATGACGCTAGAGTCATCTAGTCCCCAAGTTCTTTGTCATGTGGTTCTCGGTCACTATCACAATGTGTTCCGGCAGTAACAGAGCAGAGGAGAGAAAACACTGTATGGTGAGAGACTTGTCATTGTGAGTGATGTGGCCCTATGTGGGGGTGTTGTCCTTCGTCCTCCATCTCTGACTGGCTCCCCCCAACCTCCAGGCCAGGACCCTCTCCATCTCTTCACATTACTCAGTGACCTGAAACCACAAGGCCAAAAAACTTAACCAGCTCCTCCGTCTTCTTAATGAATCCAATTTTTTGCCTGAAAGCACAAGGCATGCGCATATATCCATCGCAACTCGGAATTGGCTGACATTAATATAAATTAACAAGTGGCTTTGCCATCAAGACTGCGCCGGCCGACAACACTAGACGATGACGACACTTCTACTGCAAAACTTATTGTTCATCCTAGAATACAGAGTCGATAGTCTCATTTAAAACAGGCAATAACCAAAACAAAAGCAGAGGAGCTGATGAGTGCTGATGGCATTACACTATGAATTATACACAATATGTTATGAAAATATCCATATAATCGACTCTTCTCTTTGGCAGCCATTAATTTCTGTCTTACATTAAGTGGTTTAAATGATCTTGTAAGAGGCCATATATCTCCTGATGCCCTTTATGAGATCAACACCACATCCCCCTTAGAACTTAATCGACCCTCACCTTCATTTGTCTACAAAGTCTGATGCCGAGGAATAATCATTTCATTTCTGAAGGTTCTGATGGACCCAACTTGTCTCTAACCTCCAGCAGGTTTGAAGCTCTGCACTGAGGCTAAAGCTTCGTTTCGATCCATTTTCTTC
Source organism: Crenichthys baileyi (assembly GCA_036173005.1). Lineage (NCBI taxonomy): Eukaryota > Metazoa > Chordata > Actinopteri > Cyprinodontiformes > Goodeidae > Crenichthys > Crenichthys baileyi. The sequence goes on along the minus strand of JAHHUM010001631.1, from coordinate 8,669 downwards.
CCTCATTTATGTTAAGCCAGCTTTGAATGTCAGTACAGTATTTGCATGCCAATGTGGCTCTGTCTGCAGCTCATTATTTTCAGACGCTGACGGTCTAATCGCATGCAAGTTTAGCCCACTTTGTGAACCTAATGCCTGCTACAGCCAAGTAATTCTGAAAGCAAGCCAAGGTTTATACCCGCAGTGTTCTGCTGCACCCGTCTTTCTCACTTTGGCTTTCAGGTGTGAAACACATAAAAAAAAAAAAAAAAAATCGCAGCTATTCATGTGAAGAGAATCATTCCAGACTGACCATACGATAGCATGGTCTTCAAGTAGAGACGCACCAATCTCAGTTTTTATGATCACAACTTTTGGAAGCTCCGAGCTGCCAATAAAGATTTCTATTTAAAAACTATAAATAATAACAGAACATGTTTTTCTACTTTCAACTTAATTTAATCAAATGTTTCCAGTAAAACAAAACAACGATTTTTTTTGAAAACAGGTAAAAGTTACTGAGTCGTATCTGTCAGCATTACTGCAAATCTGCGAATACTAAAGTCCCCCAGGTTAAGGACTTTAGCTTAAACATGCAGAACCAGTGTTAACAGTGTAAATAGGACAATTGTATTCCTTTTATTTTAAATTGCTGCCTTTTTTATTTATAGAATTAAATATGTCTTATCCTGTTTGGTGCTGTGACTACTGTGGACACTTTAGAAAAGTCTAACTTAAACAGTCTTTACCAAAATTTGGCATGACTAGCAAGATTAATGGAGTTAACATTACTAGAGGTATGGAAGAGCTGAAAAATGGCACACCTTTATTTGGTGTGGTAAATTTTTTCTCACTTTGTTTAATGTTATGCGGTTACAACAGCTGGTGACGTGGGGCCTCATTACTAGAAACTGCCCAGGATGAGCAGCAGGCGAGCAGTGAGGTATCTACCATTATTATTCATATGTCATTTTCGTCTTTGGTATTTTAGTTGCCGTTTGCTTTTCCACTGTAAGCCAACAAAACGAGGGTTCACTTTAGGGTTGAAACAATTAATCCGATTAATCGTGATTAATCAATTAGTCAACTAATTTAGTAATAATCGAATAATCGTTAACTGAAGTATACAGACTCTAAAACATGCCATTTGCTGAAGGAACAACCCACTCAGAGAAGTAATTAGGCAGAAATTTTACAAACAATATATAGATTTTGCATTTAAGATGAAAACCTTCTTTGTCTGTAAATATCTTTATCTAAAACTCATCAAGTGGCATAGCTTTAGCTTCACCTTGTTCAAATTCTGTAAAAAAAAATCTCCAAATAAGCACCTATTTGTTATCTGATTATTAATCAATTTATCAAAAAAATAGTCAAAAGATTAATCGATTAGCAAAATAATTGTTAGTTGCAGTCCTAGATCACTTGCAAGCAAACAAAGACCCACGTTTTCAGGGTCTTGTTAGATCCAAACTAGACTTTGAATTAGCCTCCCCACATGCCCATCAGGAGCGGACTATTCGAGGAAACAAACTGGTCGGCTTTAAGCAAACCAAACTGCTCTGGGTCTGAAAACTTGCTAAGTGTAAACGTCCGCCATTCTGTCATTCACATTATTCAAGCATGTAGTTAGGATTGTTAGACAAAAGGGAAGTTGCCTACAACTAGCAGCATTCACCGGAATAATATTGGTAAGATCTGTGGGGGGGATTCCCTCTATATCTGGCGGAGCTCTTTGTTGCAATCCTCATGCAGGCCAACTGCATCCACTACTACATCCTAAACTAAGCTGTAACAGATAACTGCTGCCATATTTGCTTTGCCACATATCACTAAGCCATTCTTGTTCCATAGTCCAGTATAACCCTAACCCTCTTCTGACTTAATTTGTAAACACCTCACAGATAGCAAAAACAGTTAACCAAGTCCTTAGTGGTCTCTTCCACACCAAAGAGTGTTGTCAGTGAATTCCATTAGTATTAAGTATGGTGTGTTTACTGAGTGGAAAAAAGATTGGACTTATAGTTTCCAACCAGCAGATGAGCAATTAGGGCTGGTCGAGCACAAAATCTGACCAATTCACTTACCAGATGATTCCCCTGTGCATCTTTATCTTAAGGCCTACTTATTAATATTAATGTATTAATATGTAATACATGCAAAAGTTATGATTTTTGAAATTCATAATCCTTATTTGGTTCTGTGACGTTGCTGTTACACAGGAGTCAGTCTCAGCACATCTGATAATACCCTTCTGACAGTCTGACCTTCAGAGGTGAGCTCAGTTTATTTCTCCGGAGAAGTCAATCCAGCCTTTCCTTCACTAAGACAATTCATCCGGATTTCAGCTGAATCTACACATTTGTTCAAGGATTGCAATATTTTCCTGTGTTTCCAAGGGGTGGGGATTTCAGCAGATTCAGCACCTTTTAAAATTGTAAATATTCAGTGTCACAGTTCATAAGCAAACAAGAAGGGCAACACAGTCGCTTCAAAGTCTCATTATTTAACTGTGCTATAGCGACAATGCAGTGGTAACAAATAGGATACATCCATTACTCAGTGAAGGCCATCTACAAGTAATGACACTAAATTTCACCTAGACTCAGTCTGCTTGGGAGAAGCAAATAAACAGTTTCAGAAGCATGAAAACGTTACCAGCAGAGGGATCCTATAAGTATAAAGGTTTTGCACACAACATTGCAGTGGGTTGGGAGACTGCTGTCAGAGAAATCTCCCCAACTGCTGCAACCAAACACAAAGTTCAGATGAAAAAGTTTAGGGGAGAAACCACCAATGGGCAAGACAGGGTGGTGGGATTAATTAAAGGCTGCTGTCACTGCGGTGTGCTGGTGACACACAGCGCCACGATTACTGAGATCTCTGTGTGAGAGGAATCTGCTCCCACAACTCATTTCCTCCCCATAGAGGAGCTGGGGGCAAGGAGCCGTCTGTTGTACGAAATACCAAGGAATCATTTTTCATTTAGAGGAATTTAAAAATCTAAACAAAACAAAAGAGGCAAGAAGAATGAATCTGACGGATGAAGGGAAATTCTTTGGTTTTTCGAATAAGCCAGAGGAGTCCATTTCAATCAAGTGACCTACTGGGCTTGTGGGAGGGGTAGGTTAAAGAATGTAAGCCACTGTAATCCTTCGATCACCACTGCTTAAAACCTGCTTAAGTTAGTAGTGTGATGTGTGTGTTGACAAATGCTACCAGATTCACGCAGCTTAAAATAACATCTGGCAATGGTACCATATGTGCTTATTTCTTTGTATGTTTTGTTATCCTGTTTTTTGCAACCAATGTGCCAACACAAATTTAAATGATTACATAAAAAAATAAAAAAACAAAACCAGATAAGGACTGCAACTAACGATTATTTCGATAGTCGATTAATCTGTGGAATATTTTGTCGAAGCAAAAGGTGCCTAATAGGAGATCTTTTACAGAATTTGATCCAGGTGAAGCAAAAACTATGCCACTTGAGTTCTGGATAGAGCATATTTACGTTTTTTCAACTTAAACGCAAAATGTATATATTTTTTCAAATTGCATGTTTTAGAACTATAGCCACACCACTTGAGGAGTTCTGGATAGAGAAAAATGTACAGACAAAGAAGGTTTTTTATCTTATATGCAAAATGTATATATTTTTTGTACAGTTATGGCCTAACTGCTGCTCTGAGTGGGTTGTTCTTTCAGCAGATGGCATGTTTTAAAGTCTGTAAAGTCTAGTTAACGATTATTCGATTACTAAATTAGTTGACAATTATTTAAATAATCGATTAATCATGATTAATCTGATTAATTGTTTCAGCCCTATACCAGATAGTCTAACCTTAACCTTAACCCAGATTTGTTAGATTAGCTCAAATTTAGACAGGCAGAGCTTGTTATGGAAATCTGCATTCAGTGGTCAGCCGGGTGCTTAGCATAGTCTTCTTTGGAGGCAGCGTTCACAGGGAGCAAAGCCATGGCAGCTATTAGTTATGTGCTTTATGCAAACTTTTAATGCCATTAAAGTTGTGTTGGATTGTTATTGTAATAATAACCTATGAGCTATAAGGAAGTTCAGCAGAAACAGGAAGGCTAATTTGATAACAGAAAGTTACTTTAAGTCTTTTGAGCTTTCAGCCTGCATTGGCCATGGAAACACACAGAGAGACTGCTGTTCCACCAATTAAAGCTGACGATGGCAGCCTCGGAGCTTCGCTCTCTCTTTGTTTTTGTAGTTTTTGTGTTTTACGTCTCCCCATCATGCTACGTCTCCCCATCATGCCTGAAAGCCTGTGCAAATCAACTCGCTCCGATCTTCACCCGGATCTTCAACAAGTCACTGGAGAAGTGTGAGGTCCCCTCCTGCTTCAAACGATCCACCATCATCCCAGTGCCCAAGAACCCCCCATCCTAGGATTAAAATGACTACAGGCCTATAGCCCTGACGTCTGTGGTCATGAAATCCTTTGAGCGGCTGGTGTTGAAGCACCTGAAAAATCACAGGCCCCTTACTGGACGCCCTGCAGTTTGCTTACCGAGCAAAAAGGTCGGCAGATGATGCTGTTAACTTAGGTCTACACTTCATCCTCCCAAACCCCCTCGACCACCCAGGGACCTACGCCAGGATCTTTTTGTAGACTTCAGCTCGGCCTTCAAACCATCATACCAGACATCCTCCACCAGAAGCTCACTCAGCTCAACCCCAACCCAGCCTCCACCTGTCAGGGATCAACAGCTTCCCCTGACGGCCCGGAAGCAGCAGGGGACGCGGGGGGCATCTTCTCCCAAAACCAGATCAATAAGTACTGGTCCCCCCCAGGGGTGTGTTCTATCCCCACCCCTTTTCCCCTGTACACCAAATGACTGCACCTCAGCAGACCCCGTCCGTGAAACATTTTTGAATTTTGCAGATGACACCACTGTCATTGGGGGACTGATCCAGGACGGTGATGAGTCCCCTTTACGGACTGGAGGTGGATCGGCTTGTACAGGGTGTAGGTCAGAAACCCCTGGAGCTAAAAACCCACTCAAGACTGTGGAGATGGTGGTGGATTTTCGGAAAACACCACCTCCATTACACCCCCCACCATCCTCAAACCAAACCGTCGTCGGCTGGGATCACTTCAGGTTTTCTTAGGAAACCCACCATCTCTGAGGACCTGAGATGGTTTCCACCATAGAGCACTGTTCGGAAAAAGGCCCAGCAGAGAATTTTACTTCCTGAGGCAACTTAAAAATAAAACCCTTTCCACAGGAGCTGCTGGTCATCTTTTACACTGCCATCATTCGGGTTGTCCTGTCTTCATCCATCTCCGTGTGGTTCGGTTTTCATCCCAAAAACAGGACAGGCCCAGACCTGCAACGAATAATCAGGACTGCAGAGAGAATCATCAGGGCTGACCTTCCCCCATCCAAGGGACTTATACAGGTCTAGGGTCAGGAAAAAGGGAAGTGCTAAAATCTCTGCAGACCCCACACCCCCCGGCACATAAAACTGTTTAGAGTTCTCCCTTCAGGGCGACGCTACAGAGCGTTTTCACTAAAAACCAGCCGCCACAGAGACAGTTTCCCCTTCCCCCCGGGTTTGGTTTCTCTTTTGAACATTCGATAAAATACAAAAACAACAGCATACGGTTGCCAAAATGCACCTTTTTTTTTATATAGGGTATATTGTAATTTTTAAATATGTAGATTCTGTAGTGCAAAAAAAAAAACCCCAAAGAGCAAAAGTGTTAACGGAGTCAAATTCCTTTTTTGTATGTAAAAACTTGGCAATAAAGCTGATTCTGATTCTGATTTTGATTCTGAAAATTTACCCATTATACCCTATGCTTTACGGGGGGCGACGGTTGGTAAAGTAGTAGTTTTCGTCCTGTAACTGGTGCGTTACCAGTTCGAACCCCCGCTACGTCCATCTCAGTCGTGCCCTTGGGCAAGACACCTAACCCACCTTGCTTGCTCATGCTGGTCAGAGGGCTCGTTGGCGCCGATTGCATGGCAAACTTTTGTCCCCCCCGGGCAGGTTTTAAAGCAAAAATTGGGTTGGGAAAGCAGCCCCCAGTTTGACAGGCCCTTACCTGGTCTTTGACCGGGGTCAGAAATGAAAAAAAAAAAAAATCTTTTGTAGGAAGGTGAAAAAACCCAAAAAAATTTCACCCAGGTCACACATACCACACTCTTCAGTGTAGACAGTCTCACTGAGTGAAGAAGACGAAGTTAACTTGAGTATCACTTTATTCATTTAAAATGTAATGAAAGGCTACTCTGCAAAAGGAGATGTCTCAAGACATATCTGGGGTTCAGTCAGGCTACGAGAGAGAGCATGACACTTTCAGCAGATAACAGGAAGGCTGAACAGAACAGTGAAGTTGCTCTATTAATGTGTCTGTCATTTAGAGCTTTTGTCTTGGTGATACCCATTAAGACTGCTTTTTACTGACTGATTTTACTAATGCTAGACGTGCTACTCATGCTAAATGCTTAAAACAAAATGTTAAATAAGTTTTAAAATGTTAAGTTTGGAATCATTTTGTCTTTGTTGTAAAATGTTAAACTTGTCTTTTTTACAGTGACTACTCACCCACACAACTGGCTCAAGTGCTCAAGGAAGGAAAGCTACAAAAAATATTTTGTTCTATCATGGTTCTTAAAAGACAGAAATTTATCGGTGCATCTCTACTTCAGTTTTAAAAAGAGTAAACTCCTGCTTTATTGACCGGTTTGGTGTTATGTACACTTCAGGTCTTAAATGGAAAAGAAATAATGGCTATTCACTCTTAGATTAATTTTGTTGCTGAATTATGCTGCTTTTTACAAACATTGTTCCACTCAGAAACAGCTTTACAGATTAAAGCTGCAACTTTATTTCAAAACATCTCTGTCTTTTGGTCTCTGTGATTACTGAGCAAGCAGTACTATCAATTTATATCTGGATATATAAAACATTATATGCAAAAATTACAAACATTCAGTTTTTACCTACTTTTTAGATTGGAAACAGAGGCATCCTGTACTTTTACCTCTAAAGCTAAACAAGCTCACATTTTCAAGCTACCATGTTCTTGATTCATGCCAGTGAGCAGGTAATTTGCCTACATCACTGCTATTCAACAAAACCGCATTTAATTCAAGATGAAGGAAAGCAGGTGTCAAGGTTTAAAAATCTTAATGTGTATTTTATTATCTCACCACAGCCACCAGTTACTAAGGCCAGAATAATTATGCTGGGAGCAAAGTCAATAAAAACCTCACAATAACTTGTCAAAACACAATTTAATTTCTTGTCAGGTAGTCTGTAAGAGGAGCCCTCCTGAAAGGTTCCTCTCCTTAAATTAAGAGGGAACAGCACGAATTAATCAGGTTAAACTGGCCAGACTCAAATACATTAATGTAGACTGATCAAAATCTAATTTGGTTTATTTACATCAACTATTCAGTATTGTTAAATTGAAAAGTTATCTATCACAACATCAGGACTGGAGACCTATTTATGGGAAATACACTTGTTAAGCCTGAACAATAATTCTTCAACCTCCAGTGTTAAAAGTTTTATTTAATTCTCATTCACAAAGTTTATATTGTGATGGAGAGCTTCATTCATCCCTACACATATACAACATAATTATGAGTCAGGAGGCATTCGTGCAGATATGATCAGAGAGCCAGGCTTCCAGAAAAGGTTCTGTGGAGTGAAGATGTGGAAGCTGATGGCTGATGTTGTTGGCTTCATGCAAGGATTTCCAACTACCAGGTTGCTACAGTACAGTAAACACTATTTCCAGCTACATAGAAAGAAACTGATTTATTACTGAAAGCTGGTTCTTTAAAAGCATGTAAACAAATTTCTTTTCCCAGCAGCTGCAGTTAGCTGTCATAAAAGGATCATCGAGTGTGGCATAACAAGAGAAACTACTGTTCAGTGTTTGTGTATGCAGTATACAAATGTTATATAGAAATCATTTTGTTCAGCAATGTTGAATGCTTTAAAAAAACTGTTTACAATCTAGTTTGACACAGAAATAAGAAGCTTGCCATTTGTTTCCATCATTTCCAAGCAACTGTGCATTGTTTGAGTTCATTTATAGCAAGGTTTAAAAGTAAAAATAAAAATATCTCGGGACATTTTGAAGACGTGCCACTTGTTGTTAAAGCTGCGACAATGACACGTATCACAATGGTGTTGAAGTGCAAAAGGTTACACCCAAGCTACAAATGTCTTTAACAAAAACTCTTATTAAAGGTGATAGCTGTGGTGTAAGCAGGATCCTGGAGACAAGGAAGACTGCACCGGGGCTTATTAATTCACACCTCGGTGTTCCTGTAGAAGGAAGATAGGTCTCAACACTGAAAGGAAGTTTGTAAAACAGAAAGCTTTCACATTTGATCTTAGTTTGGCACAGAGTACAACAGTGCCTTGCAAAATTATTCTTACCCTTTTTACATTTCCACTTTTCCCTGCTACAACAAACTTCAGTGCATCTCACTTATGTGATAGACCAACACAGCGTACTGCACATTTTTGACATAGAAGAAAAATGACAAAAAGTCTTTAATTTCTTTTTCTTCCCAAATAATCTGAAAAGTTTGGCACCCATTTGTATTCTATCGCTGTGGACCAATGCTTTGTAGAACCTCATTTTGTTGCAATTACAGCTGCAAGTATTTTAGGGTATGTCTCTTCCAGCTTT